>CABHPH010129408.1:0-23334 GCA_902168325.1 Peromyscus nudipes
GCACACATGAATTCCGAGAGACTAGCATACATAAGACCTGCACAGGCTCAAACCATTTGAGTTTTGGGATTTCCAACACTGAGAAGAACAAATGAACACAAAAGCCCACCACCAACCAAGGCGCTGCTTGCAATTGATGTATGCTAGTAGAAGGAAAATCAATTTCCTTCAATGGACTGTCACTGGGTATATCAACTAACCTCCATGGCAGATCCAGGAGTAGTTAACCAATACAACGGATTCTGTATTTGAGTGTATGTGATTTTTGTTTTGTTTGTTGAGTTTCCTTTCTTTCTTTTTCTTTCTTTCTTTCTTTCTTTCTTTCTTTCTTTCTTTCTTTCTTTCTCTCTCTCTCTCTCTCTCTCTCTCTCTCTCTTTCTTTCTTTCTTTCTTTCTCTCTTCCTTTTTCCTAAAGCAAGGTATCTCTGTATAGCTCAGGCTATCCTGGAACTCACTCTGTAGACCAGGTTGGTCTCAAACTCAGAGATCCCCTGCCTCTGTCTCCTGAGTGCTATGATTAAAGGTATGAGCCACCACTACCTGGCTGGTTTTCTTTATTTTTTTTCCTCTATATAATTTGCCATTTATTTTGAGGAAAAGAGTTTGTTACTGAACCAGCAGCTCTCTGGCCAGTTAATGAACTTTAACTTATAAGTCTCCAGTCCCCTACTTTGAGGTTATGGAAGCCTGTCCCATGAAGGCTTTGTACGTGGAGAATGAACTTCTGAACTCAGACCTCAGACTTGAGCAGTAGGCATTTTACCAGCTGAACCATTTCCACAGCCCTAGGTCATTCTTATAACTTTTCTCTAGTCTGATAACATCAGTGTGGTTACTGAGTGCCTCCCATGTGTTTCCATTAGCCAGTGCCTTCTCACATCCATCAGCATCAAGTTACCTCCTGTGGTGACTTATGAGCCACCTGAGCGGCTCACAGACTCTGAAGTGCCCCTAAATAGAACAGCAGTAATGTGCCCCTTTCATGTTCTCTCTCCTGTACCTTTATACCTGCCCATTAAGGTAAGGATCTGGCTACTGGGTGGGCAAGCTTCCTGTACTACACACTCCTGCCCTGATGAACCGTACCACCAGAGGTCAAAAGTAATGGGACCAATTAGTTAATGGACTTTAAATCCCCCCAAACTGTGAATCAAAATAATTTTTTTCTCTTTATAAGTTGATGATCTTGGGTATTGTTGTTGGTTGTTTATTGTTCGTTGTGCAGGACTAGGAAACTGAGGCCTTAGCTGTGTTGTTTTAGGGGAGTCATGATGTAATCAAAGAAGGGCTTTTCTTCCTACTGTCTTTGTTCAAGTCATTCTTGGATTTATTTTCATTCCAACATTGTTCTTTTATTTATCTTCTGGGGTCATGAACTCCCCCAAAGACAGTCTAATGCCATGTGTAATTGCCCCAGACCACTGCCACCTATGGGAAGACTTACTATGGACAACCTTCCACTGGTTAGACTATTTCAACTGCCCCCAGGCATCCAGCCAGCCTGTCCAAGTACTAGTGCTTATGACACACGCCTGTGACAGTCACTGCCATCTAGGCCTCCTGAACAGCTCAGTGTTAATATGGTACTAAGTCTGCTTATCCAATCTAGGCACAGCAGCCAGCAGCCACAGGACCTGTATAGGATGGTAATGTGCCCAAGGACACTAGTCAACCTCAACTGAGCACAGGGCTTACAACCAGCCTAGCAAATATCTGGAAACTATCTCATGCAGCTAGTCACTGTACTTCCATCCTATCTTCCTACCAGCCATTTCTATTTGTAACTATTTATAAGCAGAATAGCCATACTCAGAAGAACAGCTATGGGCAGCCACCTCTCAACAGTCACATCTCAGAATGGATCCTGCAGCCAGGGTCCAAGTCAACATAGCCAAATGGAGCAGAAGCTACAGATAGTAGCCTTCATTCCTAGAGGACCACCCTAGAAGCAGGGGTGTTTATGAACGGGAGGATGGAGGATTTTTCAGACAGGGGAGACTTAGAGCAGTCTAAGTCTGTTAGCAGTCACTGACAACTGGATGAAGGGGCAGGGGGACTTATCATGGAGTCATGGGCAGAGATGGGCTGGAAGGGGAGTGTGGTCCCATGAGAGTGAAATAACGTGTGATTTTAAAAAGATGGAGAGGTCACTTGGCATATGACCTTCATTAAAGGGCTGCCCATAGAGAGTAATGAGGAAAATAAAGGGAACTAACATGATTCCCCTCACATTTTCAGATCCCCTAGGAGTGCCTAGAATAGTCATAAGAAGGCAGATGCTAGGAATCAAGTAGAGTAGAGGCACCTTAAAGGTCTTCCTCTCTGAAGAGAAACGTGGAAGGAGGCTCTGGACTGTAAAACAAAGCCCAACACAAAGGCTTATTAACTGTGAAAATATGTCTGTGCCACCATTCTTCCATTGTAGGTAGATAATTATTTATCATGTTCTACGTTCAAGCTTCTATTTGACCCTTGTTTATAATGGCTAATCTTTGTACACCTATCATTTTATATATATATATACATATATACATATATATGTATATACATATATATGTATATATATATATATGTGTGTGTGTATATATAGCTATTCTATACTCCCAGACAATGGGCTCTTGGCCACTGGTTGTGTTTTATTTTTCTCTGGAATAGGAACTTGAGTCTATGATTCAGCTTTTGGCCAATAAAGCATAAGTGATGAGTGACTGAGATGGTGTTCAGCAATTTTCTGACCAGGCAATTTTTTAGTGCAGCAAATATGGATTCATTTCTCCACAAAGCCAACCCAAATCAACACCTATAGAGTATCTTGTGTTGTTGTGTAGAGTAATCAACCCTTTGCTTGCCAGCTGTTACATTATCCTTTTTTATCATGCCATTAAGTGCATATGTTTCAAATTGAGGACCATGGAAAAACCAAAATACATCCTTGAATATAAAAGGCAGAATCAAACTCCACTCTGTGGAAATGCTTTTTCAGTCACAGCCATTTATTTTGAGATACGATCTTTTGTTATGTTCCTGTCAGGTGGCTTGAAATGCTTGCCTGGTCCCACTTAGCTGATTAAATTTGAACTCTACAGCATATTTACCGGGCCTCAAGACAAGAAGAGAGTAAATGGTGAGTGAGGAGAAAAGTTAATAACTCGTTTGCCAACACAGTAAAGTATATTCTTACTAATGAATTGAACTTTGAGCCTCAAGCCAGAAGGGGGTATTCTGCAATGATATCTTTTCATGACTTCTCATTTTCAGGAGAATTCACTTAAAGTCAAATATGGTTCCTCACAGTAACTTTACAAGTGGCTCATAAATGGCATCTCTATACCTATTATATTGTTACTCTTCCAATTTACTTCCTATGAAGTTGTATAATCACTGTAAATTGCTTACTGGTCTAGCACCTTCCTCTGGTTAAAAACTGCCACTAGATCATATTTCTTTTACAGTAACATGTCAGTTCCTTGTCACCAATAAAGCTATAATGATTTGTCTACATGAGTCTATTAATTTTCAAGACTTGTTTATTTTATTTTTATGTGTGTGAGTGTTTTGCTTGTGTGTATGTCTATGCACCATGTGCTTGCCTGGTGACCACAGAGGTCAGAAGAAGGTGTTGGATGCCCTGGAACTGGAGTTATGGATAGTTATTAGCTGCTGTGTGGATACTGGAAATCGAACGCACTTCCTCTGCAGGACCAAGTGCTCTCAGTTGCTGAGCCATCTCTCTGGTCCTCACAGGACTCTTTAAATACCCAGAACCACTCTTCTTTCCTCATAGTATCCTCTGACAATGCATGACCTCATCGAAGCTCTCAGATGGACAATGCTTGACCTCCTCAAAGCTCTCAAATGTGAAGTGTTTGACATCATTAAAGCTCTCAAATGCATCATCCTTTCATCTTTGAATCCCCATGTATTGATTCTTCTGCTGACTGCATATATCACACAGTTCTGCCTTTATGACTATTTTAACTAATTCATTTTCTAAGGGGACATGCTTGGACTTTTGTCCCTTAGCATCTTTTATTTCCTCTATCTTATCTCATCTATCATAAAATTATTTGATAATTGCCTACCATTAATAAATTGTTGGGCTCATTTTCTGGTAAATATTCTCATTGAGACAGAGTTTTGTTTAATCTAATAATAGCATGTTACCTGTGAGGCTGAAGTTGGAGCTTTGCTTAAGTTTCAGGACAGTTTGAGCTAAATAGTGAGTTCCAGGCCAGTCTGGATTCAGTGGAAGACTTTGTCTCAAAGAGTTTTTAAAGGAATCAAACAAGCCAATGGAACATGTCTCTCTATCTGGAACAGTATGAATATTGTTAATTGTCGATTGAAGGGATATAGAATGGTCACATGACAGAAGTGTATACATCGATCTGGGAAATAACATTTCTGAAAAGAATAATTTAAATAACAAGCCCACCTCAATTTGCCAGAATAATTTGAAATTTTCTGGGGGCGGGGCGGCAGGAGGGAGAACGGGAGAATCTATGGCTGATATGTAAAGTTGAATTATATTGTAAAATAAAATAAAATAAATTCAAAAAAAATATAAAAAAAAGAAATTTTCTTTTTCTTGCCCTTCATTTTCTTTTCTGTTTATTCTTCATGAAAATTAAATCCACTTATTGTAATGATTTATAATAATGAAGTGTCCTCAGGTTGTCTTAATCTGTTTGCATACCAATATAACTCACCTTTAAGGCTTGGAAAGGATTAGATAAATATAGCAGGAAAGTATGGATCTATTGTATGCATGGACAATAAACACTCAATAATTGTTAAACATTATTTTATACTTAACAATAGATTCAACAATTCAACAGTAATTCTTCTACCTGGCAACATGTTATATGGAACTGCCTGTCTATCATCTGAACTTCACAAATAATAACTATAACAATAATCACACAGTTTTTTACAGTTTATCAAGCACTTTCATATACACCCTCATTTAACCTTGATAACTGCCCTGTAAAGCACAGAGTATGGATTTTTACCTTGGCTGTGATCACTCTAATTCATTCAAATAAGAGGAAACATTTTGCTCATTTCAAGCAGATAGTAGGTTAGGTAACACTAGTTACAACCATAAAGTCTCCCCAACCTGACCGCCTGAAAATGGATATGAAGTAAGCAGAGGAAATCCCACAAGGCCTCAATGCTACCAAAGAACTACAGGCAACTCTGGAAGGCTGAGAGTGAGAGTAGTCTTCCCAGGGAAGAGCCACCTAACTGGTTATCTAATACCAAATGGTAAGCCCTAAAAACATATACCCATTATACAGAATGGGAAGGTTATACCTGGGAATATGTATGCATGTATGTATATATATGTGTGTGTGTATATGTATATGTATATATATGCATATATTGAAAAAGGCCATGAATTTGAAAAAAAGCAAGGAGGAATATATGGGAGGTTTTGAAAGGAGGAAAAGGAAGCTAGAAATAATGGAATTATAATATCAATTATAATATCAAAAAGAAAAAGAAAAAGTATTAAAAGAACAGCCAAGTGATTTTTTAAGTTAAAGTTATGGTTCAATGTACACATAACTTAAATCTGTATATGTCTATATACCCTGTGCAGGATAGATATATGAGAATATATTTCTGTGTATATACTATATAAACTTCTTTAATCATTCAAGCTTATCCTTACTAAATCTCATATGCACTACTCTGGGTCTTTAATCAAAAGTTTAATAGGATCTCTGTAGATTATTCTGGGTATTTCTTTCAATGTCCCAAAACTTCATTAATACAGACTTTGAAATTTCTGATTTATTCTGGACTGTGAAATTTTTGTCAAAAAGCGGTAATATTTCTCTGTACCATGCACATGCAGTGCAAAATCAGTAGGACATGAGATTAGTAAGGTACTGCATAAATAAAATGCACTTGGGGATTAACTCTCAAGTCTCTCCATTCTTCAGCTACTAGATCCACTCTCTTCAAATGTTGGGGTTTTGCTTGTTTTCTTTTTCAATTAAATATACAAAGCAAATATGATGGAGTCTTTGTGGGATCCTGACATTTCACACCATTTATCTATAGTCTCATGTCAAATGTCACAACAGAAACAGCAGATGAGCAAGCAGAATCAAACTCAAATCATATACACAAAAACATGCTCAACTCTCTACTTATTCGTATCTAAGTAGTTTTTGTTGTACATTGGTGGAAAATGGAAAGACTGAAATTGAACATAACAAACCTAAGAGATTCCTCCTCATATGGTCTACCAGCTGCTATGGCTCCCCCCACCCCGTGTGTGTGTGTGTGTGTGTGTGTGTGTGTGTGTGTGTGTATGAGTGTGTGTGTGTGGTTGTGTCTCTCCCTCTTATCTCTCTTTCTCCTATCTCTGTCTCTCTGTCTTTCTCTCTTTCCTTCTTTCTGTTCCCATTCTTTCTTACTTTTTTCCATACTCATTTTGTGATTCCTCCATACAGGTTGATTGCTTCCTCACATTAGCTAATTTGTCCATATTTATCAGTTTCTTAAGAATGAAAATCTACTGACTTTCAAGCCCACCATATTAAATTGACATAGTAGAATTTCAAATGCTGTGGATATATTCATAAAATTGTACAACATTTATTGTAATAATATACATTATTAAAGCATTCAAAAGAAGTATGCAAATCTTGTATACATGCTAAAGTCTCATTTAGGTAACATCTAAGCAACAGAAGTTATTTGATTTCAAGTTTTGTGGAGACTTTTTAATTATGAAAAATAAAATATACTGAAAAATGGGTGCAAAATATAATTATATAGAAATTTTCAATCGACTCTGCTGCCCAAACCCACCAACCCCATCATCCTCCCCTTGGCCAACCATCCACCACAACATCAGCAGCCCCTATACAAGCCACCACCTATTCCAGTTGGAAGAAAAACAGACCCTACAGGCACAAATACCACCTACACCCGACGGAAGAACAGTCTCCATTGGCACAGGCACAACCCACACCAGTAGGAAGAACAGACTCCATAGGCACAAATAAAGCCCACACAAGCCAGAAGAACTAAATGATCGGCTGCATTTAGGCACCCAAAACCCCACAAACCTCAGTTGAGACAACCCTATGGGACCTGAGGACCAGTCAACCACCCGAACCCTTGGCGATTCAGGCCACAAGACAATAAAGGAAACAGACAATAAAGGAACAAAAGACCCATCTAACAAAGACATCACAAGAATCAACTCCTGTACCTATAACTATTCCCAACCTAGATAGGTAAATGGCAGTGTAAGAATACATGCAACAACATACAGGGCATCACCCAGTCGTCCTATAAGAGCAAGGCCTGAACACCACAACACTGATGAAGCAGAAGAAAAGGACCTTAAAAATAATTTTATAAAGATGGTAGAGGCTTAAAAGATGAAATGAAAAATTACCTTAAAGAAATAGAGAAAAAGACAAACAAAAAATTAGAAGAAATCAATAAATCTCTTAAAGAAAACCAAGAAAATAAAATCAAATAGGTGAAGGAAACAATTCAAGACTTGAAAATTGAAATAGAGGTAATAAAGAAAACACAAACCAAGGGAATTCTGGAAATGGAAAATCTAGGTAAGTGAACAGGAACTAAGCATTACCAATAGAATAAAAGAAATGGAAGAGAGAATCTCAGATGTTGAGGATACAATAGAGGAAATAGATTCATCAGTCAAAGAAAATGTTAAATCCAAAAAATTTTTAATACAAAACTGCAATGATATTTTATTTGTGCTCTAACAAATAAAGCTTGCCTGGGGATCAGAGGACAAAGCCAGCCACTATATAAAACATAGAGGTCAAGCAGTGGTAGCACACACCTTTAATCCTAGCATTATCACAGGTCCATCCCGATCTCTGTGAGTTCAAGGTCACACTGGGAACAGAGCCAGCCATGGTGGCACACATCTTTAATCCCAGCACTAGTTAACCATAGAGGTCTGGAGATCTGTACAAACTGACAGGAAGTAATAAAGCTGGGCGGAAAGAGGAAGTGATGTAGCTGGGTGGAGAGAGGAAGTAAGATGGCAGGGCACAAAAAGGTAGATAAGGCGTTAATATACAGGAAGTAGCTCTCTTGGGCTGAGGATTTCCTAGCTATAAGAACTTGCGGCTGGCTTGTTCTATTCCTCTGATCTTTCAGCTTTCACCCAATATCTGACTCCAGGTTTTATATTAATAAGACCATTTAGCAATTCATCTTACACAAAACATCCAGGAAAACTGGGACACCATGAAAAGTCTAAACCTAAGAATAATAGGGATAGAAGAAGGAGAAGAATTCCAGCTCAAAGGTACAGAAAATATATTCAACAAAATCATAGAAATAAACTTTCTCAACATAAAGAAGGTGATGCCTATGAAGGTTCAAGAAGTCTACAGAAGACCAAATAGACTGGACCAAAAAAAAAAAATAGTCTTCTTGCCACATAATAATCAAAATACTGAACATACAGAAAAATAAGAGAATATTAAGAGCTGTAAAGGAAAAAGGTCACATATAACATACAAAGGCAGACCTATCAGAATAACACCTGACTTCTCAATGGAGACTTTAAAAGCCAAAGGGCCTGGACAGACTTCTGCAAACACAAAGAGACAATGGATGCCAGCCCAGACTACTATACCCAGGAAAACTTTCAATCACCGTAGACAGAGAAAACAAGATATTCCATGACAAAACCAGATTTAAACAATATCTATCCACAAATCCAGGCCTACAGAAAGTACTAGAAGGAAAATTCCAATCTAAGGAAGTTAGCTGCATCACAAAAAATACAGGTAATAGATGATCTCACACTAGCAAAACACAAAGAAGGGAAACACACAAATGCTACCACCACCACAAAAAAATAACAGGACTTTACACTCATTAGTCATTAATATCTCTTATTATCAATAGACTCAATTGGCCTATAAAAAGACAGAGGCTAACAGAATGGATATGAAAACAGGATCCAACCTTCTGCTGCATACAAGAAATAAACCTCAACTTCAAAGACAGGTATCACTTCAGAGTAAAGGGTTGGGAGAAGATTAACTAATCAAATATACCCAAGAAACAAGTTGATATAGCTATCTTAATATCTAACAAAATAGACTTCAAACCAAAATTTATCAAAAGAGATGAAGAAGGACTTTTCATATTCATCAAAGGAAAAATTCATCAAGATAATGTCTCAATTCTGAACATTTATGACCCAAATACAAGGGCACCCACATTTGTAAGACAAATATTACTAAAGCTTAAATCACACATCAACCCCACACAATAGTGGGAGATTTCAACACCCCACTCTCACTAATGGACAGGTCTGCCAGACAGAAACTTAACAGAGAAATAAGGGAACAGTTGTTAGGACTCAAATGGACTTAACAGACATCTACAGAACGTTTCACCCAAACACAGAACAATAGACCTTCTCAGAACCTCACAGAACCTTCTCTAAAATTGACCACATGCTTGGTCGCAAAGCAAACCTCAATAGACACAAAAAATTTGAATAACCTGTGGTAATATATTGTGTACCCCAATAAACTTTACCTGGGGATCAGAGGACAGAGCTAGCCACTAAATCAGACATAGAGGTCAGGCAGTGGTGGCACATACCTTTAATCTTATCAATCAGAAGGCAGAGATCTGTCTGGATCTCTGTGAGTTCAAGGCCACAAGGGATACATGAGAGAAACAGAACCAGGCAGCGGTGACACACACCTTTAATCACAGGAAGTAATATGGCAGGATACAGAAAAGTATATAAGACGTGAGGAAACAGGAACTTGCTCTCTTTAGACTGAGGATTTTGCAGAGGTAAAAACTAGTGGCTGGCTGCTCTGCTTCTCTGATCTTTCAGCTTTCACCCTGCCTCTGTGTCTTTTTGTTTTTGTTTTTGTTTTTGTTTTTTGTTTTGCTATAAGATCGTTTAAGATTCAAAGCATAATAACCCCCTGTGTCTTATCAGATCACCACAAGTTAAAGTTAGCATTCAACAACAAAAACTGCAGAAAGCTTACCAACTCATGGAAACTGAAGAACTCTCAACTGAATTAAACACTGGGTCTAGGAAGAAATAAAAAAAGAAATTAAAGACTTCCTAGAATTCAATAAAAATGAATGTACAACATACCCAAACTTATGAGACACTATGAAAGCAGTGCTAAGAGGAAAGTCCATAGCACTAAGTGCCTACATAAAGAATTTGGAGAAATCTCACACTAGGGACTTAACAGCACACCTGAAAGCTCTAGAACAAAGAGAAGCAAAGTCTCCCAGGAGGAACAGACGCCAGGAAATAATAAAACTCAGGGCTGAAATCAACAAAACAAAGAGAACAATACAAAGAATCAATGAAACCAAGAGTTGGTCCTTTGAGAAAACCAGCAAGATAGACAAACCTTTATCCAAACTAACCAAAAGGCAGAGAGAAAACATCCAAATTAACAAAATCAGAAATGAAAAGAAGCCAAAATTGTACAACGAAAAATGAAAGCATCTTCAACAAATGGTGCTGGCATAACTGAATGTTGATATGTAGAAGAATGCAAATAGATCCATATCTATCATCATGCACAAAACTCAAGCCAGAGTGGATCAAAGACCTCAACATAAATCCAGTTACACGGAACCTGACAGAAGAGAAAGTGGGAAGTAGCCTTGAACCCATTGGCACAGGAGGCTACTTCCTGAATATAACACCAGTAGCCCAGACACCAAGATTGACAATTAACGAATGGGACCTCCTAAAATTGAGATGGTTCTGTAAGTCAAAGGACACAGTCAATAAGACAAAACAGCAGCCTACAGAATGGAAAAATATCCTCAATCAACCTCACATTTGACCGAGGGCTGATCTTGAAATTATATAAAGAACTCAAAAAGCTAGACATCAAAATGCCAAATAATCCAATTAAAAAATGGGATACAGATCTACATAGAGAATTCTCAACAGAAGAAATCTCAAATAGCTGAAAGACATTTGAGGAATTGCTCAACATCCTTAGTCATCAGGGAAATGAAAATCAAACAACTCTGAGATACCATGTCATACCTGTCAGAATGGCTAGTATCAAAACCACTGATGACAGCTTATGCTGGAGAGGATATGGAGTAAGGGGAACACTCCTCCACTGCTGGTGGGAGTGAGTGCAAACTTATTCAGTCACTTAGAAATCAGTACGGTGGCGTCTCAGAAAAATGGGAATCAGTTTATCTCAAAACCCAGCTATACCAATTTTAGGTATATACCCCATAGATTCTCAACCATACCACAAGGACACTTGCTCAACTATGCTCATAGCAGCATTATTCATAATAGCCAAACCCTGGAAACCCTAAATGACCCTCAACAGAAGAATGGATAAATAAAATATGGTACATTTACACAATGGAGTATTTCTCAGCTGTGAAAAACAGTGAACTCATGAAATTTGAAGGCAAATGGATGGTACTAGAAAATATCATTCTCAGTGATGAAACCCAGACCTAGAAAGACAAACTTAGTATGTACTCACTTAAGTGAATATTAGGAGTAAAGTATAGGATAACCAATCTACAATCTATAGCCCCAAAGAGGCTAGATAACAAGGAGGGCCCAAAGAGGGATGTGCTGTGGGATGGTCTTACTGTATGCTGTGAATATATGTTGCTCCCCTTGTTTAATAAATAAAGCTGCTTTGGCCTATGATAAGGCAGGATAAGAGCCAGGTGGGAAATTCCAAGCAGAGGGACAGAGAGAAGTAAGGTGGAGTCAGGGGCAGATGCTATCCAGTCACCCAAGGGAGTAAGATGTCAGCAGACCGGTAATGCACAGCCATGTGGCAAAAAAATAGATTAATAGAAATGGGTTAATTTAAGATGTAAGAGCCAGATAGCAATAAGCCTGATTCATAGACTAAAGAGTTTGTAATTAATATTAAGCCTCTGACTGGTTATTCAGAAACAGGCAAGCAGGAGAAATTTGTTTGTCTACAACTGGTGCCCAGACATGCTGCCAAGTGTTTCCATCTAAAACCTAACAGACTTTAAGAAGAGATTCTAGAACTGAGTCAAGAGCAGCTTTCTAGTTCATGTCCCTCATTATGGGCCACAGTACAGAACCATGTCCCCTGGCTGTGGTGGGCTACAATGGCAACAAGACAGACTCCTGCGGTCTCTCAAGGGCCGAGATACAAAAAGGTTTCCCCCAGCTGCTGCCTGTAGGCTTAGGAGCATAGCTGCAGGCTTAAAAAACACTGGCATGTTACTTAATACTGCTTCCCAGATTTGGGGGGTATAAGCGTGACTCGTTGGTACCTGAGCCATGTTGAAAAGCTGAGTGGGGCTGACCAGCAGCCAAAGCCACTGCTTTGGTTTTAGCCATGTATCTTAGCAGTTTGAAGTCTCTCCTGGTCAGAAAAGGATAACAGATATACTATAAGACAGATTCAGATGGGGGAAAAAAACTCTAAATGGCTTACAAGGTCTTTAAAAGCATAGATAGGCTTGAGAGAGAAAAGAAAAAGGGCAGAGAAAGTCCTTAAAAAAGAAGTAGAGTAAAAAAAAAAAGCTACATAAAGATGAAAAATACACAAAGAGTCTGGGTACTGTATATTATTGTGTTGTCTTTAGGATTTTTAACTGCTCTGAAACATTTAATTATAAAGGTTACTAGATTAAACCAACCTATATATTTTAGAAATATCTTGATTCCAAGGTTTAAGTCAGCAGATATGTAGCTTTGGAAAAGAGGTTCTGCTTTTGTCTCTACAGTAATATAACTGTGCCGGGCGGTGGTGGCACACATCTTTATTCCCAGCACTCGAGAGGCAGAGGCAGGCAGATCTCTGTGAGTTTGAGGCCAACCTGGTTTACAAAGCGAGTTCCAGGAAAGACACAAAGCTACACAGAGAAACCCTGTCTCGAAAAACCAAAAAAAGAAAGAAAAAAAAAAAGAAAGAAACATAGCTGTGGATTCCTTCCAGATTAATATGGTTCCATCAAGGAAGACCCCCTGAGAGGTCTACAGTGGGAGCCATGGCCCAGATGACCCAACATCCAGAACAGCTTCAAGACAATTGGCTGAGAAGATGCAACCTCACAGACTACTACAGCCATGATTTAACCATAAGTCTAAAATTTCTCAGGATCCCCATAAGATTGCCAGTGCCCCAAAACAACACGAAGTAGTATGAAAAGCTATTCCCAAATTCCCAAAATATTTTTTATGAATGTTTGTTTTTATTTAAAGGGGGTTGGTTATATATGCAATCTCTTTCTAAAGGAGGATATGATATAGAAATAATAAAAAGGGTAGATTGTTAAATCTACTTTAATCCAAAAATCAATTGTTAATCTTAAAATACTTTACATTGGTATGGATTTGGGGTTATTGATACAAATTTAAGGTCAATTTTGTCATATTGTATGTATATTTCTACTCTTGTTTAAGGTATTGTGTTTATGCAACTCATTTAAAATTGTAATGTACCATTAAGAAATACAGATTAATAGTCATCTATGATAATCAAACTTTTAGTGTTAGTTAAGGTTTTTAGGTATACAAAGATATATTTCAATTAGTAGGTTATCTTCAAACACTTCAAAGACGTACAGAATATGGCATTTAAAATGTTTTAAGAACTTAGACTTTTCTGGACAGTGAGACATGTCTGGTTCTGGCAGCACCAATTACTTCAAAGAAGATAATGGGCATCGAAGAAATTCATTGTGGAGTTTGCTTACAATGTGGAAAAGGTTAGCCATTTGGGCAAGAAACTGCTCTTGCCTGGGCTGCTTGACAGTATGTTGTATAAACTGGACATGCAGGGCCCATAGGAAAGTGACCACTGAACTTTGCCAAAACAAGGCAGGATGGCCCTTCAGGTCTCTGAATCACAGAAGAAACTGCCAGACATTCTGCAGGACACAGAGAAAAGAAAATGATTAATTTTGCCAAGATAGGCAGAATAGTACTTCAAATTTCCTCCTTCATGGAAACATCTGCCAGATACTCTAGGCCTATAGGCTGAAGATGGATGCCCCAGTGTTACAAAAGAAGTTTGGTGACTGTCTAGGCAGCTAGATGTCTCTGTCATTTCTAGAATTTTGGAAGTTGCTTGCAATATGCTTCCTGTTTATTCAGATAATATTATAAACTTCTGGTGCCTTTGATGGAGATGAAGAGTAGATAGTTATAATTATAGTTTTCTTTAGTTATGATAAAAGATAATTTAGATATAAAACTTTAGACTTACAAAATAAAGATAGAGTATTTTCTTTAATTTTGTCAAATACAAATAGACTAGATACAGTAACTATAATTCTTGCTTGATAACTGTTTTGTTATATATAATTTTACTGTGTTAAAATGAAAACCTTCCATTTTTTAAATTTTATAACTTAATTTAATTTTACATATCAGCCACAGATTCCCTTGTTCTCCCCTCTCCTGCCCCCCCTGCCTTCCCCCCAGCCCACTCCCCATTCCCATCTCCTCCAGGGCAAAGACTCCCCTGAGGATTGAGCTTAATCTGGTAGATTTAGTCCAGGCAGGTCCAGTCCCCTCCTCCCAGGCTGAGCCAAGTGTCTGTGTATAAGCCCCAGGTTTCAAACAGCCAACTCATGCACTGAGTACAGGACCGGGTCCCACTGCCTGGATGCCTCCCAAACAGATCAAGCTAATCAACTGTCTCACTTATCCAGAGTGCCTGATCCAGTTGGGGGCTCCTCAGCTATTGGTTCATAGTTCATGTGTTTCCATTCGTTTGGCTATTTGTCCCTGTGCTTTATCCAAACTTGGTCTCAACAATTCTCGCTCATACAAACCCTCCTCTTTCTCGCCAATTGGACTCCTGGAGCTCCACCTGGGGCCTGGCCGTGGATCTCTGCATCCGGTTCCCTCAGTCATTGGATGGGGTTTCTAACATGACAGGGTGTTTGGCCATCCTATCACCAGAGTAGGTCAGTTCGGGCTGTCTCTTGACCATTGCCAGTAGTCTATTGTGGGAGTATCTTTGTGGATTTCTGTGGGCCTCTCTAGCACTTTGCTTCTTCCTATTACAGGACCCCAAGAAAGACACAGGGATCGCCCAATGACAGAGAAATGGATGAGATCTACATGAACAACATGGACGTGAGTGGGGGTAATGAAGGGCAAGGGTCGAGGGAAAGAGAGCTTAGGGGAGAGGGAGATCCCAGCTGGATCATGAACAGAGAGGGAGAACAAGGAATAAAAGACCATGATAAATGAAGACCACATGAGAATAGGAAAACCTTCCTTTTTAATGAGACAGAAAAGGGGAAGTGCTGTGGGATGGTCTTTTTACATGTAATGAAAGAGTTATCTTAATGGGGGTTGCATTTGGGAGTTAGGGAGAAACCTGGTGCCAAGGAAATCACCAGGTATACACAAGGGTGACCCTCGCTAGGACTCCTAGCAATAGTGGAGAGGGTGCCTGAACTGGTCAACTACTGTAATCAGTTTGGTGACTACCCTAATTGTCATCACAGATACTCTATCCAGTAACTGATGGAAACAGATGCAGAGATCCACAGCCAAGCACTTGGTTGATCTCAGGGAGTCTTTCTGAGAAGAGGGAGGAGAGATTGTATGAGCCAGGGGGGTCATATTGGGGAACACACAGAGTCAGCTGACCTGAGCTCGTGGGAGCTCATTGACTCTGGACCAGCAGTTAGGGAGCCTCTATGGGACTGAACAAGGCCCTCTGCATGTGTGTGACAGTGGTGTAGGTTGGTCTCTTTGTAAGGCTCCTAGCAGTGAGATCAGGACCTGTGCCTGATGCTTAGCTGGCTTTTGAGAACCTATTCCCCATGCTGGATTACCTTGCTCAGCCCTGACATGGGAGGAGTACGGTCCTGCCTCAACTTCATGTGCCACGCTTTGCTCAAGGCCATGGGAGACCTGCCCCTTTCTGAATGCAGTGGAGGAGTGGAGTGGGGCGGGGGACTTAGAGTAGAGGGTGGAGGGGAAACTGCAGTCAGTATGTAAAATAAGTGAAAAAAATGTTATTTAAATAAAATTAAAAAAGAAATTTTCAATCATAAAATAAAATTGTCCACTGAAACCAACAGTAGGGTGGCTATTAGATTGGTAGACTTGGAAAGCCTTCTTAAGAACAACCCATTTGAATCTCAAAGTTACAGAATAAGGAGGGATTTGGGCTGCACAAAGATCTTAAGAAACGTGCCAGCTATCTGGAAACAGAGAATACAAGATCCCAAGGACACAGTTATGAACTACTGCCTAGTTTCATTTTCATGTAGAGCAAAGTAAAAGTATCAGCATGAATAAAAATAAATATTGCCAATATAAAAATCTTACCAAATATATATCTGTATATATGTATAGGTACATCAACTTTATAATTTTCATATAATATTACTTATATATATTTACCTCTGTTTTTGTTTAGCTATACATTTATATGCAGAGGGAATTTCATGACAGTAGCAGATAAAAATATGGCAATAAAATCTAAGGGATTTAGCTACACACTAAATCCCCTAGATTTTTAAGGTTGAGCCACGTATCAATAAAAACAGCATGATATAAATAAAAACAGGGTAATTTTTAGTATGAGTAATTACAACTGAATTAAGTGTTCTAAAGAAAACATGGCCAAATTAAAAATAACGTGCTATTTATAAACGTATCTAATCATCAAAGCAGGGCAAGGTAGAAGCTAAAGATGAAAGAGGGAGAAACCAAAGACTAAAGAGAAGCTTTTAAGTTCTTAGTATAAGAGAAATCTTAATAGAAAAAAATTACTAGAAATATAGTTGGGTATATCAAAGGGTAAAATATTATCCCACTAAACCCATATAAAATAAATATGCAAAATGTATATTTGTATGTGTCTAGTATTATGGTCTCAAAAATGTGAGAAAATGACAGAATCATGAAAATGTACACATACGCATACATATTTTACACACATGCAAACTGTACTCTTAAGTTGGAGTTCAACGAAGCACAACTTTCTCTAACAAAGTGAAATTACTACCCAGCCACCATGGCTTGGCTGATAGAAGGCACTTGACCTTGACAAATGAAGTCTCTGTCTCGTCTCTTTCTCTTAAAAATAGCTCAATGTAGGTAGTCAGACTGGATATAGAACCAGCTGTCCTCTCAGATTCTTTCCCCAACACAGTGCCCAGCGCCTCCACTAAATTAATATTGAACAAATATTTAATATGACAGTGAGTCAACTACAGTGGTTGACTTTATAACGTACCTCCCAGCCCACTGGTTCCTGTGTACCAGCTCTCTGTTTCTGTTCTGATTCCTCAAATCCTTAATATGTTCTTAAGGGTGGGGGGCTTCTAATATAACGCTCCATTGTGTTTCTACTAAAATCATATGCTATCTGTCTCATTTGTTTTTAAGGCAAAGTATAAATATTTCCTGTTTATAAAATTAAATTTAGGGAATAAAATTAAGCTATCCAAGGTTGCACAGTTAGGAGGTGACAGGGTAACACATGGATTCAAAAGTTAAAGATTTGTCTATAGAAGGCTCAAATTCAATTGATGAAGAAGAAAACGGCAGAAGTTTGAAAATGATCAGATTAAGCTGTGTGAGGATGTTGTTAATATAATTTATTAATGAATGAATAAAATACATATAAAAACGAAAATCACAAGTATATAGAAAATGTGAACAATGTGACTACCAATCTTGACCCAGCTGAGAACTGCTAAGTCTATTCAAATTTATAACATTACAATATACGTTTCTAGCCATCGCTACCTTTAAGTAGAGCAGCTTTCTTGTGTTATGATACAATATATTTACTACACATCTTTGTAATGAGGTTATTATCTGGAGTGGGAGTTAGCAATCTACAGACTGGAGAACAAACCTAATCAGACACCCATTTTTGTAATTAAAGATTTAATGGTACCTTGCCACTCCCTGTTTAGTATTATCTGCTGCTGGTTCAGCAATCCAGATATTGAATGACCTACAAACCCAGACATATTTGGCCTCTGGGTTTTCATGGAGAAGGTTTTCCAAGCCTAGCATAAGAATTTTATTATTTTTCATCCATACATGTTACATACACTGAGCTTCTCCCACTCACCAGCATTAAATGAATTTTTATTGGACATAAATGGGAAGAAATAACCTATTTTTAGTTTTGATGGCAAATTTTATCACTTAAATATGCATCTTTTACTTGGAACACTAACACAAGAGAAAATAGGTATGAATATTAGTGTACAATCAGAAGATTCAGAACTGTGTCCTTCACTAACACAGAAAAGAGTTAGTAGGAAGAATTATTATTTACTAAAAGAAGTGCAAGGTAACTCGGAAAATTCCAGAGGTAACAAGCAAAAGAACCAGATACTATTCAGTCTTGCCTAAGATACCGCATACACCGTGCAGGAACACAGGTTAGCAGAAAAGTCCAGGTGCCACAGGCTGAAACTCAGACCTCGGTGCCATGGGATGCAAGGCAGTCACCAGAAACCGAGGATAGCTGTGGCCAAGAAACCTGTCAGAGTTCAGCCTAGCTTTGTCTGAGGAAATGTCCTGTGCCTCAGAGTATGGAGAGGTCAGAGCTGCTCTATTTAGGTGTCAGCTCCTGGTATATAGTTTCTTCTGGAGAAGCATGGCCTGAGGATGAAGCTAAACTTTCTTTGTTTAATGATAAATAACGATCAAACAGAAGGAAAGAGCCTGCTTTATCTGCCTCCTCCCCTCACGCTTTGCAGGTCCACTCCTGTGCCTATATAATTGAAGGTTTACACCCGACCAGCCAGCATGAGACACTTGTTCCAACACTAGTTTCATAAAGCTGGCAAAGAATAAGTATGGATATTCAAGACCCAGCAAGTTGATGTTGTAAGCATTTGTAGAGAACAAATTTAAAGAGAATACATAAATATGTTTTGTGAATTTCTCAGTGGTTTCAATTGAAATGTAGTTCATTTTCTTCTGAAAAAGTGCTACTTTTTTTGAGAAATGCACTTGCTGCTTCTTATAGATCTAAGTTGGTTACAGGAGATTGTTTTTAAAAATTGAAGATGGGTTGTAAATATGGTATTGATCTTCTAGTTTCTAGGGAAAAAAATCACTTGAAAGAAAGCATAAGTGGGGGAAGGTAGTGCTATACCACAAGGACCAATGACTCTCTCTGTTCTGTTTCCATCCAGTCTTCTGAAGATTTGAGGTGCCTGCAAATACGGCCAGCCTAGTTCTTAGTGTTCACAAAAATGTAATAAACATGATCATGAAAAGTACAGTTCCTCTTAGTGACCATGAATTATCTGCCCCGACCCAAGTAAAAGATTCCTCCTAAGATTGCAGCAGCCAAGGTTGCTAGTACTCATGCCCAGCTTGCTGGTGCCCATGCAGAAGTGTCATCATAAGAGTGGTCCATAAATGCTAAGGTATTACATCCTCCATTGCTTTTACTCTGACTAATTTTCTAGAACGTGTTGATCTCTGGATGCTAGGCTGACCTCTCCCATGAATTATCCATATGTTCTGTACCATACATAGAGATGTCTAACAGAGGTGTTAAAACTCACATCTTTCATTTTACATTTTTCCTCTTTGGGGGACTTGAGTAAATCTCTGCAACAAGAGGGATGATTGACAAATCAAGGGTGCCTGTAACCTCAGGAAGTCCTGGGATGACATCATCTCCATGGTGAATTCCAGACCACTCAATGCTACACTAAATAGAAAGACACTGTCCCAACTCCCACCCCCAACAAAAGGTATTGATAACTAAGATATTCCACTTCTACTGATCCATCCATCATACTCTACACTTGGAATTCTTTCCCCTAACTCTTTTTATCTCTCATGTGAAGAAATGTTAATAAGTCCTGTCTTCTGAAACTACAGACATGCCAAGGCTCACTTAAAACATCTAAGAACTGATGATGATAAGAATGGTGAATCCCTAAAACATAAAAATTATGTTTACTTCCCACCTCAATGAAAGGGAGATTTAACATTGCATCTTGTGAAATCTTCTAGTACCTTTATCTTTGTATAAAAAAAATCTTTCCACAAATTTATCTTTTTGGATTGGTAGTTTTCAACAATGAGGTTTTATTCTAATTGTATGATCATCTCTAATCACTTAACACAGTTACTTGTACAAGTAAGCATTCAATTAATTTTAATTTTCAAGATTGCATAGACATGAAGTAAATGACTAAGTCAAGGATGCAAACTGGAGTGAGATGGTTTAGCAGGTAATAGTGCTTGTTGGGAATCCCTGAGGGTCTGAATTTGATCCCTCGAATCCATAGGGGAAAGACAACTCCAGAAGCCTAACCTCTAGACTACACATGTGCACAATGGCATGCTTACACACACACACACACACACACACACACACACACACACACACATACACACACACACTCAGGCATACAAGAACATCATCACCACCACCACCACACCATGATCATCATCATCATCATCATAAATTAAAAAAAAAGAGGGAACTGACAAATCAAATACTATCAAAGGTTACTCATTTTGGCTTGTGTTATCATTATAATAAATGATTGATTTTTCTTCATTTTTACTTGTTTTTTTAAATTATTACAGTGATGAAGAACACTAAAGATGACTTCCACAATTATGTATGGAATACTTCCCTAAACTATCACATTTGCAAAGTTTTCCAGCTCCCTACTAAGAGTTGGTGGTTGATGGATTGGCAAGGGCCAGAACTGCAGTTGCCAATGGTAACGTATCCTGAGGACAAACAGGAGGGAGATCATAGGAAGCAGCATGGAGAAAATTGGACAGTTACAGGGAGGATATCAAAGTAAAAATAGAATAATTCAGAAATCACCATCTTTCTTTGAATGGATATCCTGGCAGTCAACGTCCCCAAACAGAAGCCACATGAGCCAAGACTTCCTTAGAAACCACTTCTAGCTCATGGAAACTAATTTTTAAAATGCTCAGTGGTTTAGGACATGAGTCAGTTTACAAATCATGATCCTCTTTGTGAAAAGAAAAAAAATATGAAGGAAATCATCAAGCAGTCAGATCTTAAAACCATACAACAGAGGTAACCATTAGGTCGTGTGACAAATTAGAGGGCCATCCAATGATTTCAACACGGTCAAATCGCCAGCTCCGTCCTCCATAATTATTCTCTCAGCTTACATATATCCCTGCATTATTGTGGTACCTTAATAACATCTGTTAAAAATCCTGACACGTCAGTAATATGAGAGTCCATCCTTAGTGTCCCTATGCCAGTGAGCAAATGCCTTTTCTAGTTGCTGAAGTTTTTACTTTTCTGACCGTGTGTAGCTCACAATTCTCTAGTTTCCTTGTTTCAGAATGGGATGCAATGAATAGTTCAAAGAAATAAGCAGGGTGTGCCTATCCCTTCATTGTTCATTTGTCAGTTTAAAATCTCCAATTTACAATAAAATGCTCTAATAATAAATTGGAGTGGGAAAGTTAAATTTAGGATGGTAAGAGACATACAGTAATTTTATCTTAAATATTTGACATTTTTTATCTTCTATCTGTTAAGAAAGTATAGTTTTTGCTTTTCCATTTCCAATATTATATCCTCAATTATTTTATTTCCTGGCCCTAATGTGTGTCTTACTTAAGATATACAGCTTCTTCTGGGAACATCTTACCTAGGGCTTAAACATGGTATTTTCATATCCTTGAAGTCTGAACCCAGGTTTCTCTTTATTGTGGAACATTGTTTGAATCCCCTGCACTGAGCCAGCTATGACTTCCTTCTATACTGTGGACTGGTAGTATTTATTATGCTTGCTATAATGACTTACTTATTTTCTTCCTCCTCTCTGAGAATGCACATGGCTGAATGGCACATCATATTCTCTTTCCACTTCCATTGTTCAGTCCAGTAATGAAATCAATATGGAGAGATAAAGGAGATCCATCACATAAGGAAAAGTACCTCCTAGCTCTTCCCTCACCTGTCCTCTCTCCAGGGCCATTGATGAAGTTCATATAGGCAGAGCTTTTTGTCATTGTAAATCCATTCACATTTTTGTTGCAATGGTTTGTTCAGAATTGGATCTGCCTGTTTATCTCATCTCTTGGCTGACACAGGAGATATTTATAGATATACATGCAGAAGTTGTTCTCTGTGATATTTTAAGGAGCTCCTGAGAATGTCTTTCTGCCAGAACCACCACCAACTGAGTGGTTTTGCTTGCATTAGAGTCAAGCCCTATTTTAGCATTCGGCTCCTTCCGGATGATCAAGCACACACTTGTCTGCATGTGAGAGTGTGGTACTCTCCATTATAGAGCTATTTAAGAAGGAGAGAACCATTTTCTCAATGGTCAAGATGATATGATACTGAATTAGATGTTTGAATTGGAGGAGAACATTTAGAAGTATTTCACTATCAATTCCTCAACTGAAAAATTGATAAGGAAAATAATCATGTCATAATGGCACAATTTTCTAAAGTATAATTACAGATGAAATTGTGATGACAGTCACTATTTATAGAAAACATTATGCATGTGTACTCATTTATATAAATTATTAGACTTAATTATCCTTATAATATTGCAAAATAAATATGGATGACAACTTTGTATGGGAAATTTATCCAAAGTCATTATTTTTTTTGTTTATTTTTGTTTTGCTTTGTTGTGTGTGTGTGTGTGTGTCTGTGTCTGTGTTAGTGTATGTGTGTACTGGAGTAGGATATTTGGGGAAAATACCAGCATAGTAATCTTGCCAAAAAGAACTGAAATATGACAAGTGGGGAACTGGTTTGTAAAAGCGAGGTTGGGTCACTTGCTTACTGTGGATTTCCATCATGTGTTATATGAAGGTTGCTATGACAATTAATCAGTGATGTATTTTCAAACAGAAGCTACTGTATTTAACACAGTAATTATGAAGCTAAGAATATTTTTGGCAAATATGAGTAAGAGCTCCTAGCCAGAACCTCAAGAATAGTCCGTATAATACTGGATTAGAAATGCTAAAAACATATCCTCAGTTCAAATAAAATAAAACTTATTATTGGCTTACTACAAATGAGATATGAGGTAAGACTGGTAAGACCGAGATTAGGCACATTTTTCTTCATCCCAGTCCCATAAAAACTCATCTTTACAACCACAGTACTCTGACCCTTTCAGCTACTCTATTCCATGTTGGTAAAAGAAAATAACATTTCCCATCCCATCACCAAATAGAGGATGAGATACTCAATGCCACTTAGGACTTGTCCTGTAAAGCTGAAATGGAGAGCTCAGAAGTCAGACATTTGTCTTGGTGACCTGAAAAGAGGAGACAGATGTCAGAAGTCATTCATT
>CABHPH010129409.1:6583-20406 GCA_902168325.1 Peromyscus nudipes
CATAACCACAACTGAGACTCAGGAAAAGGAGACTGCAACTGTACCCCTATCCCCAGCAACAACCCCCACAACCACAGCTATTGTCCTTAGGTCCTCAGGGACAACCAAATCCTCCACTATGATTGGGACCAATCCAGCATCCCCAAACTCTAGCCAGAGTAGTGGTCTGGATGGTGGTGCCTGTGCTTTGGATGAGTATCCAGACAGCACCAGAGGTTGTATGTGCAATGATAGCTACTATTCCCACTTGGGTAAGTCTGAATAATCATTCCAGGAAGTCTACTGCTGCTGCTGCTGTTGCTTCCTCTTATTCTTCCTCTTCCTCCTCGTCTTCTTCTTCCTCTTCCGCTTCTTCTTCACTTTCTCCTTTATTTTAATTTTATGTGCATGGATGTAAACATATAAATAACATGAATCACGCATGTGAACAAACCAGATAAACGGTGGCAGGGGCTAGTGAGGTCATGGAACTCTGAGAAGGCCCAGAGGAACCCTGACCAAAGGAGATGGTGAGACATGAGTATGGGATGAGTCGATCCAGAGGTGGCTGAGCAGATGAGAGGGTCCATCCTGTCCCAGCCCCAGTCCCAGCCCCAGCGCCCAGGACTTGAACTGCTGTCCAGATAATGATGGGGATTACAGGCTTGTATGGCATGCCCAGCTTTGTACACACACACACAGACACACACAGACACAGACACACACAGACACACAGACACACACACACACACACACACACACACACACACACACACACACACCAGGGTCTAGCTTCCAGTTTGGAATGAGAGAAAAATTGGAGAATAAACAAATTAATCCCTTAAAACCCCAATCCTGCCAGACAAGTTAGAGACACCAGCTGCCTTCACCAAAGTAAATCTGTTTCATTGAGGCCCAGGCCAGGCTTCCTTAGTTCCCTGGGGACTTAAAGTTGAAGAGTGTGGCAGGAACGAGGAGCCACCTCCTTCTTTTCTTCTTACCTTTCCGGCTCTGCCTCTGGACTTCTAGTCCTCTATCCACTGGCCCAACTCTCAGTCCACCTGGCTCTGAGACAGCGACCTCATCTTCCAAACTTTGTTATTAAGTCAAGGTCTCTTAGTCCAGAACGCTCTGGTCACTGAAGATGAGCTTCAGCTCCTGATCCTCCTCCTTCTGCCTCCTAAATTCTGGGATTACAGGCATCTGCCATCATGCCCTATCTATGTGGCATGGGGACCAAATTCTGGCAGGCGGGCTCTCTGCCAATGAAGCTACATTCCCATCCCCCACACTAGCTCTGAGGCCCAGGTAGTAATACCTGGAGAAGAGACGCTAAGGCCCTGTGAGGGCCAGGAATCAGGATCCCACAGCACAAGGGATGGCCCTTGGGATCCACTTGTGTGAGAATCTGTGTTTAAATATATTTATTTATTTATTTATTTATTTATTTGTTTGTTTATTTATTTATTTATTTTTGGTGTTTTGAGACAGGATTTTCCTGTGTAGTCCTGGCTGTCCTGGATCTCGCTCTGTAGACCAGACTGGCCTCAAACTCACAGAAATCCTCCTGCCTCTGTCTCCTGAGTGCTGGGATAAAAGACATGTACTACCACACCTAGATATGTTTACAGTTTTAACAACTATTGTGTGTGCATGGTGTGTGTGTGTGTGTGTGTGTGTGTGTGTGTGTGTGTGTGTGTGTATCAAGGGGCACACATACCATGGTGTGTGTGTGTGTGTGTGTGTGTGTGGTGTGTGTGTGTGTGTGTGTGTGTGTGTGTCAAGGGGCACACATACCATGGTGCACACGTGGAGGGCAGAGGACAACTTTGTGAGGTCAGTTCTTTCCTTTCGCCTTTATGGAGGATCTGGGAATTGAACTCAGGTCTCCGCAGCAATCCTTTGCCTGCTGAGCCATTTTGCTGGCTGTGTTTAAGGGAGTCTTTATGAGTTGGACCAACATCCTCTCTCATCTTCACCCGCCTGAGAAATAGTATTCCTTCTCATGGCATCATCCCAGGATCCTCAGGAGACCCTGTCCCTGACTCTTGTTCCCCTGCAGAACTATCCAGGGATATAGGGACCCTGCGCTGCAGACCACAGGACATTGAGGTGGCTCTGAGGAGCTGCTTCCTGAAGACTCACCACTGGGTCCTGAAGGGCGATGCCTTCTCCAGGTGTTTCAGTATCAATACCATAGAACAGGGTCGCCGGGTCCAGGTCTTTCAGTTGGAGAAGAAGGAAGGGACTTGTGGACTCCATATCTCTGTAAGCTGACCCACAAGGGAAAGGGGAAAGCTGTGGGGGCGGGACTGGGAAGCTATGGGGCGGGGCTAAGAAGTTTGGGGGCGGTACTGGGACAGGAGAGGTTGAGTAACTCTTGACTTGGGTGGACTCAAATCACCAGTCTTGTTGAAGAAAATGGCCAGGCTGTCCCCAGAATGGGAACACTTTTACACGTGCTGTGTTTGCTGGATTAGGGTATTGGTTCCCAAACTGTCAGCCATGAAATACTTTAAAATAATAACCACAAACAGTTATTTATTGATTTCTGGCCAAATGCCATGTCTATCAATTCATTTTTAATGGTTCTAATCTTGAGAGGTTCTCATTAAGATGAGTAATCCATGGCTCATAGAAGTTAAGGGATTTTCTCAAATTGCAGTATGAACTTGAGGTAATCCTTCTGCCTCAGCCTTGTGAATCCTGGGATTGCATGCTTGCACCAGCATACAGAGACTAGTTTTATAAGCAAAACATAACTCACATAAATAATAGCATGCCCGCAAATAACAACAGTGTGCCTAAAGCCCCAGATCTCTTGGTCAGAACTCATCTCTTTCTTTTCTTTCTCTCTCTCTTTCTCTCTCTGTCTCTCTGTCTGTCTCTCTCTCTTTCTTTCCAGTGTTAGGGAGGCTTAATGGGTGCTAGGCAAACACTCTAAAATTGAGATACATTCCCAGCCCTAGAAGCTGGAATTCTTTTCCAAAATTTATTTATTTATTTAGAGACAGTCTCACTATGTAGCCTTGGCTGGCACAGAACTCACTCTGTAGACCAGGCTGGCTGAAACTCACAGAGATCCACCTACCTCTGCCTCCCAATGCTGGAACTAAGAGTGTGCGCCACCACACCCTGTCCAGCTTAGAATTTTTTTTTTTTTTTTTTTTTGGCCCTGGGTATTCTGGAACTCTCTATGTAGACCAGCTTGGCCTCTGCCTCCCCAGTGATGGGGTTTAAGACATATATTATTACACCCAACTCAGACTTAGAATTCTTCCTTTCTTCCTTTTGGTTTTTCAAGACAGTGTTTCATTGTGAAGCCTTGGTTGTCCTGGAACTAGCTCTGTAGACCAGGCTGGCCTTGACCTCACAGAGATCCACCTGCCTCTGCCTCCAGAGTGCTGGAATTAAAGGTATATGCCACCACCAGCTGGCCAGACTTAGAATTCTTTTTTTAAAAAAAATAATTTATTTTATGTGCATTAGTGTTTTGCCTGCCCGTATGTCTGTGTGAGAGTGTCAGGTCCCCTGGAACTGGAGTTACAGACAGTGTGAGCTGTGTGGATGCTGGAAATTGAACCCAGACCCTCTGGAAGAGCAGTCAGTGCTCTTAACTGCTGAGCCATCTCTCCAGCCCCCAGATGTAGAATTCTTAACAGCTCAGTGGTCCTACTTCTTTCCCAAGAGATTCCAAAATGCAAATTGACACCTGTAAGCCCAGAATTCAGAAAGCTGAGGCAAGAGGATTGCAAGTCTCAGGACAGCCTGGGCTACGGAGCAAACGCTCTCCCTGGGCTGGAGAGATGGCTCAGCAGTTGAGTCCACACTGCAGAGAACCTGAGTTCTTCCAACACCAGCTCCAGCAGCTCACAGTTGTTTAAAATCTAGATCCAGAGGATATGTTGCCCTCTTCTGTCTTCTTCAGGAACCTGCACTGTCAAGCACATACGGGTAGAGAGATACACACGTGTGCATGGTTTTTAAAATCAAATAAGCCTTTTAAATGCTCTCTCAAAACAACAACCATACTATCACACCAAAAAGAAAAACAGCCCAGATGTGGTGGTGCGTGCAGATAAGCTCAGCACTCGGGAAGCAGAGGCAGGAGAGGGTTCAAGGCCATCCTTGGTTACATAGTTGGAGACTAGTTTGGGCTTCATGGTGCCCTGTTTGAAAATAAAGTAAAATAATATAACTATTAACATTTAAGAACCATGGAGTAAGAACCTCCATTGGCAACTCTCGGTTCAGTCCCCAGCACTGTATAAATTGGGCACTGTGACACAAACTGTTAACCTTGGCACCTGGGAGAGGGAACCAGGCAGGTCAGGGGTTCAAGACCATCCTCAGCTACATAGTCACAAAGACCAGCCTGGTCTACATCTCAAGAAAAGAATCTTAGAACCACGGCATGGGGATTAAAGTGATGGACCCTAGAGTCAGTCTGTCAGTCACTTGCTTTGAACATCCTTTAACCTCTCTGAACCTTATTTTACTCTTTTATAAGTGGGGCCCATAAGGGAGAGCTGTGTTCAAGCCACAGTACCAAGCTCAAAGAACTTCAGCTACTGCTTTTATTCAAACAAACACCTTGTTGCCAGAGAGGATGGGAGAAGGTGTTTACCCCAGGGACTTGTGGGTAATGTCTGCTCACCTACCTCTCTTTTCTAGACTAACGTCAGCCATGCCCTGCACTCTCTGGATGTGCACCTTCAACAGGCTCTCCCTGGCTCTCCCAACACGGACTTCAGAGTGCTCCACTTCAGCTGCGCATACCCCCTGGTGGTGAATGTCAGCAAGCCTGTCTCCTACCAGGAGGCCTCCATTCCGTGAGTTAGGTCCAGTCAGTTGTCTCTGCAGCTAGGCCCTAGGCCACCCCTGAGTTCTCGTTGCTACCTCTAATCTAGCCCAAGACTCAACACTCTCGAGAAATCGGCCCTCAAGCTCTCCCACCATATGTAAGCACCTCTTACATATAACAAGATACTTCTGGGAAGAGATGCATTATGGGTTGCTTATGTAAACGGCCATGGAGTCAGATAGGTCTGGGGACCTATGATGTGGCACTTCAACTTTTATGTGGTCCATGAGGAAGGTTAAGGCTTGCTCCTCCCCTGGTCATCTTTTCTTTCTTTTATACTTATTTATCATGCGTGTGGGTCACATGCACGAGTCTGGTCTCTATTTTCATGTCATCAGGCATGGCAGCAAGAGCCTTTTTACCCACTGAGCCATATTTCTGACTCATCTTTTTCTTTTCTCTTTCTTAGTACATGTTTGTACAGTGTGTGCTAGTTCATGTACATGTGTGTCCATGTGTATGTGGGTGTGTATGTAGGTCAGAGGACAACCTCTGGTATTCCTTAATCATTCTCCACCTTATTTATTTATCTATTTATTTATCTTTTGTTTTTTGAGATAGGGTCTCTCTACATAGCCCTAGCTGTCCTGGAACTCACTATGTAGACCAAGCTGGCCTCGAACTCACAGAGAGCTACCTTCCTCTGCCTCCTGAGTGCCAGGATTAAAGAAGTGTGCTACCACACCAGATTGTTTATTTTTAAATTCGATTTTGGATTATTTTTATTTTATGTGTATGAGTCTTTTTCCTGCATGCATGTCTGTGCACCAAGTGTGTGTCTAGTGCCCACGGAGGACAGAAGAAGGCAATGGATTCCCTGCAACTGGAGTTGCAAACCATTGTGAGATACCATGTGGGTACTGGGAATCAATCTTGGGTCCTCTGGGAGAGCATCCAGTGCTCTTAACCTCAGAACCATCTCTCCAGCCCCTATTTGCTTATTTAATTGGAACATTTTATAGGTTTATATTGGACTATAAAGTAAGACTTTGCATGGAAATAGATTCTCGGGGCACTATATTTGACTCTATTCTAGCCTGTTTCCCAAGCCAGCAGGCTTGAGTGAGTCTGAAGTTATGGAGGCTCTGTAACAGGCCTGTCTTTCTGCTCAAATTCCCCTCTACACACCTTGCTCCTTCTGAGAGCGACTCTCCTGGACCTCTATCCCAGGGTGCAGAGAGCAAAAGCTTTTCCTGGTTGTGGCGGACACTCTTAAGTGTTCTCCAAGACCCAACTCTCCTCTCTGCCAGGAGTTAAAAGACTTTATTCTGAGAAAGAACATGGGTGACCCCCAAATACTACTTCACCGTAAAGTCCCAACCTACCACAGATGGTGACCACGTGGAAGCTGTATCACAGAGTCCCCTCCCTTATTCTTTGAGACAGAGTCTCCCATTGGCCTCAAACTCACCAAATAGGGCTAGCCTGGTCAACCAACAAGCCCTATGGGTCTGCCTGTCTCTCCAGTAGTAAGATCAGAAGCATGCCATTGTGCCTGGGCTTTTTAACATGGTTATGGGGCTGGATCTCAAGTCCTCATGCGGTATATAGTAAAGTACCTTCCCCACCCCTTCCCTCCGAGGTTTCCTGGTGAGGGGCTCACTCTGGTTCCTCTCTGGCTATAGCACCATCCACATCCCCAGTACGGGAGAGACCGTCATCACCCTGAGCATCTTCACAGACGCTCATCTCTCCACTCCACTCAAGAACAGCACAGCTCCTGTGGGCATGCCCCTCTATGTGGTCCTCAAGTCCACCAACAGTGATCCTGGCCGATTTGCCCTGGTGGCTAATGAGGTTTTTGCCAGTACCGATCTCTCCAGCACAGTGACTAAGGCCACCTATCATTTTGTGAAGGGAAGGTAAGGACCAATCCGGCCCCAGCTCTTGGACTGTGACTCTTGCAGGTACTTTTTTGTTCCCATCAGCATAGACTCTCTTTTTTTTCTATATCGCTGGCAAACAAAATGGGGGAGGGAGGAAGGGATCGGTGAGTGTTTGTTGAGTGAAGGCATTCAGCCCCATTTTACAGATGAGTAAACTGAGGCTTATGATGAAATAAAAAAAGTAACATTAACATGTCAGAGCGCCATATGCTGTGCTGTGTATTGAAGTACATTACATGTCATAGCTAACAACAGCTAATAATTTAGTTATTTATAAATAATAGTATTTATTTCATACCAGGTGTAGTTTGAGTCGCATCACACTTATCAGTTAATTTAAATCTTATAGCACACTATGACATAGCTGTATTTTTGTTTGTTTGGTTTTTCGAGACAGGGTTTCTCTGTGTAGCTTTGCGCCTTTCCTGGAGCTCACTTGGTAGCCCAGGCTGGCCTCGAACTCACAGAGATCCGCCTGCCTCTGCCTCCTGAGTGCTGGGATTAAAGGCGTGCGCCACCACCACCCGGCTGACATAGCTGTATTTTGATTCCCATCTTACACAAGGAGAAACTGAGGCTCAGTTAAGTGCTTGGGAGGTGTCAAGTGTTGAGCACACTAGGAGAAGAGCAGGTTTTGTTCGTATCAGGTATGGTGGCCTATGCCCCAAATCCAAGTACTTGGGAGGCTGAGGCAGGGGAATTACCTAGAGTATCAGGCTAGCCAAGTAAGACAGCAAGAGACTATTTAAAGAACATAATTATAAACTAAATAAAAAAACTTGGTATGGTGGTGCATGCCTATAACCTAAGCACTCAGAAGGTAGAGGCAGGGGGATTGAGAATTAAGGGCTAGCTTCAGCTACATAGAGAATTACAGGTCAGCCTGGGCATACCTAAGATCCTGACTAAGAGAGAGAGAGAGAGAGACAGAGAGAGAGAGAGAGAGAGAGAGAGAGGCTTCTTACTGGTATATCACATTTCATTAATATTGACAATAGTTTTTGTAGAAGCACAGTGCATTACTCATCAGGTTACAGTTCACAAAACAATCCCACAAAGGATTCTTTCCTCCACTGCTCAGATGAGAGGGCAGAGGGCTCAGAGTTTGACCGAGGACTGCTTACGCTCGGTATGGTCCCAGAACACACTGCTGCATTTTTCCTTGTGTGTAATTAGCTTTTCCTCTATTCCTGCGGTTCTGCGGTTGCCACCCAGGGCCAGCATCAGGCTAGAACAACACTCTGCTCCAAACCTGAGGATCTACCTAACTTCTCTGAACCTAAGTTTCCTCCTTGTTTAAAAAGAAAGGGCAGGGAAGTTGGGGACAGTTAGAAGCACTAGCTGCTCTTGCAGAGGCCCTGGGTTGGGTTCCTAGCACCCACATGAAGTTACCACCATCTGTAACTCCAGTTCCAGGGGATGGAACAACACCCAGGTCTGACCTCTGTAGGCACTGTACTCCCGTGGTGCACAAACACATTTACAGTCAGACACTGACAGGCATAAAATAAAATAATAGACATTTAAAAATGGGGAACAGTCAAAAGCATGGTCTCCCTCAGAATACGGATGTGGGGATGAAATTAAGTAATCAGTGTAAAGTTAGCTCTTAGTAGGGGATCCAACACCCACAATTACAGAGAACAAGCTAAAGTGACAGAAACCAAACTTTGTGTTGACCCCTTGGGCCCCAAACCTGGGTTCCAAAGATGCATGCCAGGCCTTCTCCCTGCAGCTGTCCAGTCCAGGGCCGGCTGCTCCAGGACTTGAGCAATGGGGTCTCCACACAAGTGATACTGGCCTTCACTCTGTCACGATTCTTGAATAGTGACACACTCTACCTACAAGCCCAAGTGACCCTCTGTGACAAGCAAGCGTCCCGCCCATGCCAACCGGTGAGTGGGGCTCCTGAAGCCCAGCCATGCAGCTGGGACTGGACCAAGGGCGGTGTGATTGTGTGCTGGTCTCGTTCTCCAGGGACTGGGCTTGGGGGAAGATTTAAAGGTGGACATTTGAAGCCCTAGATCTTGTAGATGGAAATGGGTGAACTTACGTGGGTTGTGGGTAGTGGAACACGAGTCTGAGATCCTGGGGAAAGTCCCCACCTGTCTTGTCACCCACAGTCTTGCAATGGGAAGAATCCCTGGAGGAGAAATTCACCCTGGGCCTCTCCGGCTAAGACCCGTCTGGAATATGGTGACAGCAAGTGGATCGTATTCGGACCTCTCCGAATAAGCGGTACATGGATGGACCATTTGTGGGGCTTCCCCAGCTCCTCTGCCAAGACCCTCCCAGTCTCTTGTTCTGGGACCCCGAACTTTCACCGAGTGCCCCTCACCTTGATGTCTTCCACTCTTCCCCCCCCAGTCTCCTCCCTGAGCCCACATTCTCCTCGGCTGGGGGTGTAGCTATAGTTTTCCTGCCGTGCCCACAGTCAGGACAAATCTCCGCCACCCGCCAGTCTCCAGCTCCCAAGTCCCGCCAGTCTCCGAGCCCACTTATAAAATAAACACACAGACGCTTACATTATTTAAACTGCTTGGCCATTAGCTCAGGCCTATCATTGTCTAGCTCTTACTCTTATATTTAGCCCATTTCTAATAATCTCTACTTTGCCACGTGGCTCGTGGGTTACCGGTACCTTACATCTTCCTTCTCCTGGCCGCGGCTCCAGCCGTCTCCCCTCTACCTTCCTGTTTCTTCAATTCTCCTCTCTGTTAGTCCCGCCTATACTTCCTGTCTGGCTACTGGCCAATCAGTGCTTTATTGATACAGAGTGATATCCACAGCATGGGGGCAAGTCCTGGCAACCACCCCGGCCCTACTTGCACTCATTGTAGTTTCTTTGCCTGTTACTGTGGAAAAAACACACATGCAGGAGCAACTTCAGGTTTACTGTGGCTCATGCTTCAAGGGTACAGTCCGTTATGTCAGGGAATCATGGCGGCAGGGGCTTGCTGGCTTTGGTCACATGACATCTGCAGCCGGGAAGCAGAGAGCCTGAACACATGCCAGTGCTCAGCCTTACTGTCTGCATCGTCTGCAGCTCAGGATCCCCTGCCCAGAGAACTGGTGGCTTCACTACAATTAAGATGGGTCTTCCCACATCAACTAATGTAATCAAAGTACTCCCACACAGGCATACCCAGGGATCCGTCTTCCAGGTGACTAGATTCTGCCAGGTTGACACTAACCAGTCATGCCACTCATTTAAGTCTGAGCCATCTAGCATCTCTCTAAAAAAAATTAAAATTTTATGTGTATGAGTGTTTTGTCTGCAGGTATGTCTGTGTAGGGCATTCAATCCCCTGGAATTGGAGTCACAGATAGTTGTGAGCCACTATGTAGGCACTGGGAATCGAACCTGCCTCCTCTGAGAGAGCATTCAGTGCTCTTGACTGCCGAGCCATCGCTCCAGCCCCTCAGTCACTCTGTCTCCTTTCCTGTCACATCAACTCACTCTTCTCAGGCTGTCTTTCCTGCCAACCTCTATTGGGTCATTATTCCAGCCCGGAGCACTCTTTCCTCTCTATTCTCTAGGAGTCCTTTCACCCCCATGCTTTAGGTGAGTCCAGAAGTATCATCTCCCCCTTCTGAGTCCCAGCTTCCAAAACCAGCCAGCCTCCTTTGTTCAGTCCCGATGGAATGGTGGGTGAGTGCTGGCCACGTCTGGTTTGAGGGGCACTTTGAACTCAATCTCTGTTTTTATGTGGTTGCAGCACCCAGAGGCTCCAGCAGCAGGAGCGGAGCAGGTCAGTACAAGGGGATTGCCGTAGAGAAGCAAGTTCTCATGTTACACACTCAGGCTGGTGCTGATTCTGGATACTGTTTCTTCTCAGAGCTATGTGACCAAGAAGTCAGTTAATCTCTCCGAGTCTCAGCTGTAGTATACGGCAGAGTTACTGTGGGGCTGTTGCCTTCTCCGGCCTCAAAAATCTGAAACTACCCAGAAATGACTCAGAGTAAGGGTCGGAGGTTTAAAATGCACCGGGCACAGTGGAGCATGCCTGAGCCCAGAAGTTTAGAGCCAGCCTGTGCAAGATAGTGAGATCCTACTCAACATAAAAGCCAGGTGTGGTGGCTTACCCTGTAATCCCAGCACTTAGGAGATGCAAGCAGAATTAGGTGTTTAGAGCCCTCCTTGGCTACAGAGCAAGTCTGAAGCCAGCCTGGACTGTGTGTCTCAAAGAAAAAAGAAAAAACCATGGTGTCCTCAGTAACACTCCCAACTGAGGTTGTTTAGTGAGTAAAGGTGCTTGCTGTTAAGCTTGATAACATGAGGAGTTTCAGCCCTGGTACCCATATATGGAAGGAGAGAACCCAAGAAAGTTGTTCTCTGACCTCCACATGGACACCATGACATGCACACACAAAATAAATAATATAAATAAATGTAATCAAAAGAAATTTAAAAGGTCTCATAGACTCTGAGAGCTCCTCAAATCCCATTTTTAAATATTTATTTCAAATTATGTGTATATGTGTGTGCATGATATACACATGAGTGCCGGCACCCATGGAGGTCAGAGGTGTCAGATCGCCCCGGAACTGAAGTTAGACTATCGTGAGCTGTCCGACGTGGGTGCTGGGAACCACGCTGATGTCCTCTGCAGGAGCAGTGTATGCTCTTAACTGCTGCGCCATCTCTCCAGGCCCCTTAATCCTGTTTTGTAATCATTGCTTTCTTTCCTGCAGGAACCTGGATGTCCATCGTGCTCTTGATGGTGATAGGCTGGATGCTGGACTAAAACCTGGTCCAGCCTCCGCACTCCAACACGACTGCTTAGAGTTTAGTTTATTTGCCTGAGCCGAGGGTGGAGCAGAGGAAGATTTGAGGAGAGGCAAGTAGTGTGGCCTCTGTTAGGTACCACAGAAGCTGGGCGTGGATCAGTGTGTAGCCCAACACTGGGAGGAATGTGGCCGCTGCACAGTGTGGTGTGCTCTCATCATGTGGCCTCTTGTGGGCTGCAAGAATATATCATAGAGATTCAGTTGTGTATTAAAGCTGAACTTTGACCGGCCAAGGGTCTGTCAAAAGGCAAAGCCATTTATTATGAATATTTGGTGTTACCCAGCCTTTAATATTTCAGCTGTTTTCTGCTATGAAATCCTTGTGTGCCCAGACCAATTGGTAAACAGTTCAGCTCCCCAGACCTGCTGAACCTACTAAGTTACTAACTGTTCTGCTGAGTTTAGGAGACAAGCTGGCAGGAGACACATAGCTTTGTTTCCTGTGCTAATGAAGCTCGGACCGTCCCCTCCCCTTGAGGAGGCCTAGTGGTTCTCCAGAGCATTTTGACTGAAAACAAAAGAGGTTTTTACATGTCAAGATGAGAGATAAAACAACATTCCTGCGGAGGCAGGGAATAAGGTGCCCAGGAAAAGAAAAGGCAGGTATTTTCGGTGGACACAGACAGAACAGCATGGCGAGAGAGAAGGGAGGACCACAGAGGTTCCATAGAGGGTAAGCAGATCTCAGGTAGAGTTTTCTGAGTGCCAGGAGTAGAGAGCAGCAGAGATGGAGAAAGAGGATACAGAGGACGAAGATGAGGCTGGAAGCATAGGAGTTTAGTCGTTAGCAGGACTATGAGCTGGGGAACTGGACAGAAATGTAGTTATGGAGACAGGATTTCATCCCAGAGAAATAGAGTAGACGGATATAGAGCTTGTTGTGTCTAGAGTTGTTCCTGCCTTGAATGCCTGGTGGAGCTATAGCTGAATGGATGTAATTTTGTCTTAGAGGAATAAAGTTAACAGACATTAAGAACATAGTGTACGTAAATTTTCCCCTGATACTCCACGCCGGACATAGCAAAGCCTCCTTGGACCTTGGGGATTCGATAGTGGCCTGGCTCTGCAACTCTTAGGGGAGGGTGTGTGCTTAGATTGCTCAATATGATGGGGAAAAGTGGAGAGTTTATGGCCAATAAACACAAGGAATTCTACTTTTTTCTGATATCCATCTGCATAATTTGACCACAATGCTGCAGTGCTCCAGGTCAATGGGCTGAAGGATTAGAAAGGGGGGGGGGGGGTAGAGGGGACGGGGGAAGGGGGCAGGGGACGTTGACAGTCACTTTATCCCCTTGAGGCTTCATCCCCACACATGTAAAATGAAAGTGTTTGACCAGATGACCTCTGCTTCAGCAGGGGAATCATTCCCAGGAAGTCCTTGGGCCTTAGTCAGCTGACCCTACTTTCTCTTTCTTTTTCCTGCAAAATGGCCCAGACTGCTGAGTCCCAGGATGATAGTTAAATGCATTTATATAACAGTGTGCGAGCCTTTTCCTCCTATGCCTTGGTTATCCTTGGCCTCATTAGGCCTCCTTTCCCAGGTGAGAGTGATAGAGCAACAGTGTTCGTGCGGTTTTCGTGGAGTCATCCCAAATCGGACTCTACCTAGGACCATGTCATACCCCGGGGATTCACTGACAAACTTAAAGACAGGGTGGACGACTGCTGAAAGTAGACCATGGACCAGGAAACAGGACCCATTTTAGACGTTAACAGACAGGCAAGCTGGGCAAGGCTGTGTGCACTTGGAATCCCAGCCGCCTGGAGACTGAGGCTGGAGGATTATTCTGAGCTTGACACCAGCCTGGGTTATATAATCAAGGCCCTGTCTCAAATAAATAAACAGACATATACACGAAACACCCCAAAATGGCTGAAAGTATTGCTCAGTGATAGAGCACTTGCACAGCATAGACAAGACCTTGAGTTTGATTCCCAAAACAGCAATAAAGTCATACGAACCCCAAACATACATACTCAAGAAAAAAACCAGAAAATAGGAGCTAGGTACGGTGGTGCCTGTTTGTAATCTCAGCGCATGAGAGGAGGAGCTGGAGTTAGGAAGATCAGGAGTTCAAGGTCATCTTCAGCTACATAGTGAGTTTGCTAGCCTAGGCTTCAGGGAACCTTGCCTCAAACAGCAAACTCAAGAAGTATTGAAAGCTGGGCGGCAGTGGTGGCACACACCTTTAATCCCAGCACTCGATAGGAGAGGCAAGTGGATCTCTATGAGTTCAGGGCCAGCCTGGTCTACAGAGTGAGTTCCAGGACAGGCAGGGCTACACAGAGAGACCCTGTCT
>CABHPH010129410.1:822-17637 GCA_902168325.1 Peromyscus nudipes
TTCCTTCCTTCCTTCCTTCCTTCCTTCCTTCCTTCCTTCCTTCTTTCTTTCTTTCTTTCTTTCTTTCTTTCTTTCTTTCTTTCTTTCTTTCTTTTTCTTTCGGGGGAATTTTATTAGTATTTAAAAGAAAAACACCTGAAGGCAGGCAAGCTGTAAATCTCAGTAACTGCCCAAAGAAGGGGAGTGGAGGAGAGAAGGAAAAAGCCATGCTGATTGAGTTAAGCTGGCATGGAGGTCCGCCACTTGCTTGTGGGCAGCCCCATGGAGGGAAAGGAGGCTTCAGAGAAAGAGCAAGGAAAAACATAGTTCTGGCCAGCATTTGCAAGAAAGAGAAGACAGAAAAATGAATAGTTACCCTTTCTCAATTAGAACAAAGAAAGGTGGGCAGAGCCAGTGAACCTCATTGCAACTTTGTGAATCTCTCTGCAACTTTGTGGCAGCTTATGGGGGACGGCCAAACATTGTTTTCTTTCTTTCTTTTTTTTTTGGCTAGGCGGTGTGGATGGGGGCGTGGAAGGGTGTTGGTTTTTTGAGACAGGGTTTCTTTCTCCGTGTAACAACTCTGCCTATCCTTTGTAGCCCAGGCTGGCCTCGAACTCACAGAGATCCGCCTGGCTTTGCCTCCCGAGTGCTGGGACTTAAAGGCGTGCGCCACCACCGCCGCCCGGCAAACTGTTTTCTTAATCAGTGCTTTATAGTTTTCAGTGTACAAATTGTATGTATTTTGTTAAATTTATGTCTAATACTCCATTTTAAACCATCGTAAATGTGTGGTATTTTAAATATCAGTGTCCCTATGTTTACTGCTAGGAGGAAGATATAATCGACTTTTTTTAATGTTATTTGTGGGACAGGGAGATAGCGCTTCATGTACAGGTACTAGCTGTGCAGGTCTCCTGACCCAGGTTCCATCCCCAGCACTTGGTAAATGCCGCGTGTCGTTGTTTGCATTCCTACAGCAAGGTGAGAGGTGGAGAGAGTTACCCAGAAACCCCTGGGCCAGCTAACCTGGAGCAAGCGGTGGAACAGCAGAAACAAGAGAGACCTTGCCTCAACAAGTTGTAAGGCAAGAAGCAGCTACAGAAATTGCCCTTTGACCTTCACACACATGCTAGCACCTGCACTTACATATACACAAAATTAAAAAAAAAAAATTTTAAGTCTTTTCTGTCTTGAAAACTTGCCGAGTTCTCTTATTAGTTCTAGGAGGTTTTTTAAAAAGATTTGTTTATTTTTCTTTATGTGTATGTGTGTCTGTGTGTTTGCACATGTGTGTGGTTTCCATGGAAGAAAGAAAAGGGTGTCAGGTTCCTTCGAGCTGGTTTACAAGCATTGTAAGCTGCCTAACATGCTTGTTGAGAATTGAACCCCATTCCTCTGGAAGAACACCAAGTGCCCTTAACTGCTGAGTGAATGAAAATGAAGACATGGGGCCGGGTGGTGGCGGCGGCGGCGGCGGCGGCGGCGGCGGCGGCGGCGACGACGACGACGACGACGACGACGACGACGACGCACGCCTTTAATCCCAGCACTCTGGAGGCAGAGCCAGGCAGATCTCTGTGAGTTCAAGGCCAGCCTGGGCTACAGAGTTCCAGGACAGGCTCCAAAGCTACACAGAGAAACCTTGTCTTGAAAAAACAAAAAAGGAAAAAAAAGAAAAGAAAAAGAAAATGAAGACATGGTCAATCCTAGTTATGGTTGAGGAGAAGGTTTTATTGTAGACATGAGGGAGAATAGAGCCAGAGGCATCTGGAAGGTTACAGACTAAACCAGGCCATGAGAGGAGAGAGACAGGGAGATAGAGGAACCAAGAGGCCAAGAGAGCTCGTGAGAACCAAGAGAGGACCAAAAGAACAAGTAGCCAAAACGACTGGGTTATATATAGGAGAAAAGAGAAGCTGGGGGAAGGGAAGGGAAGCTCAGGAGCTGGAGAGGTTTAGAGTAGGGGGTGGGTCAGACAGGATGATTTGTGAGTAGAGGCTGAAGGAGCCTAGAGGTTAGCATAGACCTTGATATGCTAATAGGCACCACAGGCACAGGCTATTGGAGGAGCCATATTTCCCTTTTGCCAAATAATGGATAATGACTCCTTTTAGCAAGTAGGAACTATCTTAAGTCCTTGAGGAAATGCTGGCTTTTGTCTAAATGCCAGACTTTGGGAAAGGGAATTTTTTGAGACCTAACACTGAGCCATCTCTTCAGCCCCTAGTTCTAGGAGGGTTTTTGTTGTTGGTGGTGGTGGTTTATTTAATTTGTTTTCAAGACAGGTTTGCTCTGTGTAGCCTTGGCTATCCTGGAACTCTTTGTAGACTGGTCTTGAACTCAGAGATCTGCCTGCCTCTGCCTCCGAAGTGTTGAAACTAAAGGTGTGTGCTGCCTACCCGCTCATGTGTCTCCTATTTTGGATCCCTATAGAAAATGTTTTTGTTTGTTCTAATGCCGGGAACTGGGTTAGGACCTTGCACATTAAACAAGCGTACACCACACCATGGAGGTATACTGTCAGATATTTTAAGGAATTGACCTGTGCTATTACAGAGACTTAGTGAGTCCAAAATCCAGTGAGGGAGGCCGGGAGGCTGGAGACAAAGGAGTTGAATAAAGCTCTGATCCAAAGGCCAACTGCTATACAACCAGAAGGAGCTGATGTTGCAGAATATATCAAAGGGAGCCTATTGGAGAATTCCCTCTTGCTCTGGAGATACTGCATTTACTTGTATTCAGGCCGACAGTGGATTGGAAGAGGCCTTCCCACATTATGGAGATCAATCTGCTTTACTCAAAGCTCACTGATGGAAGGGTAAATCTCATTCAGAAACAAACAGAATGTTTGACTAAATATCTGAGTATGGTGACCCAGTGTCTTAGTTACTGTTCTATTGCTGTGAAGAGACACCATGATCAAGGCAGCTCTTACAAAAGAAAGCGTTTAATTGGGGGCTTGCTTATCGTTTCAGACAGTTAGTCCATGATCACCATGGTGAGGAGCATGGTGGCAGGCAGGCAGGCATGGTGCTGGAGAAGTAGCTGAGAGCTTTAAATCCTGATCCATAGGCAGCAGAAAGAGACAGACAGGCAAGCAGGCAGGCAGGCAATGACTGACTGACTGACAGATTGGGCCTGGCCTGGGCTTTTGAAACCTCAAACCCCATTTCTGTTGACACACCTCCTCCAATAAGGCTATGCCTCCTAATCCTTTCCATACATTTCATCTACTGACGACTAAGCAAGCAAATATATGAACCTCTGAGAGGCATTGTCATTCAAACCAATACACCCAGGGACATTGCTACCTATTAGCCATCATAATTTCCCTCTGATTCATAACATCTGGGTGCTTCAGAATTTGACCTCCTATATCTCCCCAATATCAATACTATACTTGGTCTTCTTTCCTTGACTGAATTTTATCAATTTTATTGATCACTTTGAAAAACCAACTTTTTGTTTCATTGATTTTCTCATTTTATTTATTTCTTTTTTTGAGACAGTTTTCTCTGTGTAGCTTTGTGCCTTTCCTGGAACTCACTCTCTAGCCCAGGCTGGCCTCGAACTCACAGAGATCCGCCTGCCTCTGCCTCCCGAGTGCTGGGATTAAAGGCGTGTGTACCACCACCGCCCGGCTGATTTTCTCATTTTCAATTCCACTGATTTTTATATTATTTCCTTTCATTTGTTTTGGGTTAATTTTGCTCATCTATATCTATGTTCTCAAGATGGGAGCTGGGGTGGGGGCAGGCTGGAGAGATGTCTCAGTGGTTAAGGGCACTGACTGCTCTTCTAGAGGACCCAGAGTCAATTCCCAGCACCCACATGGCAGCTCACACCGGTTCGTAACTCCAATTCCAAGGGATCTGACACCCTCACACAGACATACAGGCAAAACACCAATGAACATTTAAAAAAAAAAAAAAAGATGGGAGCTGGGATCTTGCACCATTGCTTTAAGATACTGTTTCTTTTCTTTTTAAGATAAGTTCTTGCTATGTAATCCTAGCTAACCTGGAACTCACTATGTAGACCAGGCTGGTATTGAACTTAGAGCAGTTCTCTTGCATCTGTCTCCTGAGTTCTGGGATTACAGGCCTATATAACTAAGCCTGGCCATGTTTCTTTTTTTCTAAGATATGTATTTAGAGTTTAGATTTCCCTGTGTCCACAGTTTTTGATATATTGTATCTTTTTCACTGGATTTAATGTATTTCAATTTCCTAATGCCTCTTTTTTTTTTTTTATTATTAAGAGATTTTCTATTCATTTTACATAGCAACCACAGATTCCCCTCTCCTCCCTCCTCCCCCCCCCCCCCCCCAGCCTTCCCCTACAACCCACTTCTTTTTTGTTTTATTTTGGTTTTTAATTTTCAGTGGTAGAGAGATGGCTCAGTGGTTAAAAACACTTGTTACTCTTACAGAGGACTTGGGTACAATTCCAGCACCCAGTTCTAGCTCGTATCCAGTTCCAAGGGATCTGTCACACACACACACACACACACACACACACACACACACTTCTGACACCACAGGCACCACACATGGAACACATACATACATACAGAACACTCATATACCTAAAATATAAATTAATCTAATATTTTTAAATTTTTAGTTTTAATATTAATGTGTATATGTGTGGGTGTGCATGTGAGTTCAGCTGTCCAAGGAGACCAAAAGAGGATTTCCTTGGACTACAGTTACAGGTATCTAATATGGATGCTGGAAACCAAACTCAGGACCTCTGCAAGAGCAGTACATACTCTTAAGCACTGAGCCATCTCTCCAGCCCTTATTATGAAACAGGATCTCACCAAATAAACCAGGCTAGCCTTGAACTCTCAGGCCTCCTGATTTCTGCCTCCCAAATTCTGGGATTACAGGCATGGGCCACCACACCAGGCTTTTGTCATGTTTCTGTGTCCTGTGTTTCATTAGTCTTTAAAGGAGTGCACCACCCACCCATATCCAGGTTTTGTTGTTGTTGTTGTTTATTTTTTCGAGACGGCGTTTCTCTATGCAGTCCTGGTTGTCCTGGAACTCCCTCTATAGACCAGGCTGGCCTCAAACTCAGAGATCTGAGTGACTCTGGCCACTGCCTCCTGAGTGCTGGGATTAGAGGTGTGTGCCACCACCACCCCGCTAAAGTAATTATTGGTACATTGGATTTTAGTTTTTGTTGGGGGAGATTTGTGTGTGTTGATTGCTCCGAGACCACCAGTAGAGTCCAACATTGGTTCGGAGGGCAGAGTACACATTCAGCTGGCCAGAGTGGACCATAGAGTTTCCTGGTCGACTGGGAGATAGAAGGACACACGGAGGAGAAAAAGGAGGAGCCGAGACCTTGCTGATGGTCTCTTCGATCCCGGAAGTGGGGAGAGACTGATGTTCGTGTCCCTGTCGCTCCGTGGATCTCTCAAGCTTATTCCCTAATATTTACTCCTGAGTTATATTTTTTAATAAAACAAAAAAAAGAAATCTCCATGTTTTGCCATTTTACTTTTTATTTTCTTTCTTCCTCATTTCACTTCTCTTTTCTTGCCTTCCTGTGGGATACATGAACATTGTTTAGAATTCCATTTTGATTTTTTATAGTGTTATTAGCATAATATTTGTGTAATTTTCTCAGTGGTTTTCTGGGCATTACAATAAACATGAATATACTATCATAGTCTATTCATATTGACATTTAGTATTATGAATGAAGTACAGAAACTTCACTACAGCTGTCTCCTTACCTTATCCATTAAAACCTATAAATACTTTTGTTTTGTTTAGTGGTTTTTTTGTTTTTTTTTTTGAGAGTTTCTCTCTGTAACCCTGGCTGTCCTGGAACTCACTCTATAGACCAGGCTGGCCTCAAAGTTGGAGATCAATCTGCCTCTGCCTCCTGAGTGCTAGGGTTAAAGGTGTGCACCATTATCACTGAGCAAAACCTATAATTTAAAAAATTTTCCTATATGTACATTTATATAACGTTTTCTATATGTACCTATATAACATTAGACTGTAGCAGGCCTTCTTTTAGGCCAAATCATGACACAGTGACTTCTTATTAGTTATGAATGTGCGTCCTTATCTTAGCTCTTATTTGAATCTGTTTCTCTTTATCTACATTTTGCCTCGGAGCTTTTTACCTTTCTTTTTTTCTGTGTGTCTTACTTTTTCACTGCTTTTCACGTCTGGCTGGCTGGCAGCTGCCTGGCTTCTGGCCTTGGGTGTGTTATTCTCTTTTTCCCTTTTTCTCTCTTTTTTCAAGCCTCAATTTCTCCTCCTTCTAATTCTCTCAGCCCTCCAGCCCCGCCTGTCCCTCTCCTGCCTAGCTATTGGCCATTCAGCTTTTTCTTAGACCAATCAGGTGCCTTAGGCAGGCAAGGTAAAACAAATGCAACACACTTTCACAAAATTAAACAAATGTAGCACAAATAAATGTAACACATCTTTACGTTGTTAACAAAGGCAGCAGAAACAAATGTAACACACTTTTATGCAGTTCAAGTAATATTCTGCAACATAAACAAATGTAACACATCTTTCTTTGCCTAGTTAAAATAATGATATTCCACAATATTAGACAGTGTTACTTTTTGCTTCAACAATTCAGCATGGTTTAATTTACTTATTTTTATTTTAAGTACATTGGTGTTTTGTCTGCATGTATGTCTGAAGATGTCAGTATGGGTTAAGAAACACATTGAGGGCTGGAGAGATGGCTCAGAGGTTAAAAGCACAGACTGCTCTTCCAGAGGTCCTGAGTTCAATTCCCAGCACCGACATGGTGGCTCACAACCATCTATAATGAGATCTGGTGCCCTCTTCTGTATACATAATAAATAAATAAATCTTAAAAAAAAAAAAAGAAACACAATGATGGGGCTGGAGAGATGGCTCAGCAGTTAAGAGCACTGGCGGCTCTTCCAGAGGACCCAGGTTCAATTCCCAGCACCCACATGGCAGCTCACAACTGTCTATAACTCTAGTTCCAGGGACCCAACACCTATGGCAAAACACCAAAGCAGATAAAATAAAAAAATAAATTAAAAAAAGAAAAAAGAAACACATTGATGATGTCCAATCTCACTTCTGTTATCATGATTTTCCTCCTTGAGAGCTTCCTTTAGCTAATCTTCCTATGTGTGACACACATATGTACAGGCATGGGCCTGCATACACACAGGCATACACAAGCATACACACACTCATGCGGACATGTACACACATATACATGCATATCTGCGCATATGCACAGAGGCCAAAAGAGGGTGTTGGGGTCCTCTACTTGTCTCTGCCTGTTCCTTTGAGGCAGGGTTTTTCTGAGAACCTGGAGCTCCTTTTTTTTTTTTTTTTTTTTTTTTCCATTTTCTGGGCTAGGCTGGAAGCCAGAAAGCCTCGGCAATCTTCCTGTCTGCCCCTCGGAGCTGGGGTTTTACAGGCATTCATAGGATGTGAGCTTGTTAGGTGTGCTGAGATCGGAACTCCTGTTCTCCGGATTATGCAGCGGACACCCTGACGGCTGAGTCTTTGCTCCTGCTTGTGTCTCTCTCCTGTGTAGCTCTGTTCATAGTGCATTGTTCTCATCTTCCTGTTGTTCCTCTAACATTAGAGATTCCCTTTCTTTATTTGTTCTCATTCAGTCTGAAGGAGTTTCATTAAATAGAGAATTCCTGGTGGCCAGTTCTTTTCTAGGAAAGTGGTGTCTACATCTTCCTGGCTTCAGTGGCTTCTGCTGAGACACCCCTTCCCTGCAGGCAGTGTATCATCTTTCTGAGTCCAATTTGCAGATGTTTTGTCCCCAGTTCAGAAGTTTAACTACAATGCACAGAGCAGGCTTCTTGGGGGTTGTCTTATTTGGACCCCACTAACCTTGAGTGTGCAGGTTTGTATCTTTTGCCGTATTTGCGAAGTTTCTGCTCTTAGACTTTAAAAAAATGTTCTCAGCCCTGTGCTTCTTCTTGGACTTCACTGACACAAAGTATAGCAAAAACTAGATTTATTTTAATAGTTTTATAGATCATCTCCGAGGCTATGTTCAAGTTCTTTCGATCTGGTTTCTCTCTCTAGTGCAGTTGGGAAACTTTTATGACCTTATCTTCCAGTTCAGAGTCCAGATTCATTCCTATGTCCTATTTAATTTGCTATTGAATCTATTCAGTAAGTTTTTCAAAATCTTTTTTTTTCAGTTCTGTAATTTGCCTCTGGTTCTTTTGACAAAGAATTTTTCCTGAGCTTTTCTATTTGTTCATCTATTTCGAGATAATTTGTAATGACTGTTGAAGCATTTTTGGGGATGGATGCTTGACAGTCCCTGTCAGACAATTCCACGTCTGATTCCTTTGTGCCGCCCCTGGCTGATGATCTCTTCCCATTCAAGCTGTGAGTTTTGATTGAAATCATTCCCCCACCCATGACTGGACAGTTCGGATTAGGGTTATGAGACTGAATCCTGCTTAACTCTTCCCTGTCCTTTAGCTGGGCAGTTGTTTTATGCAAGGGAGGGCTTCCTGGGCTGCGCCTGTGGGTTGTGGTTCTCACGACAGTGCAGTTTTAAGAGTCCTTGTCATTCTATCCTGGTCTATTTTATTCATCAGGTGCCACGGAGGTATCTACTTAATTCTTTGGGGTGGGGTTGCCTGTGGGGATAGAGGTGCTTCTCAGGTGGCCCAGAGTGGCTGGGTGGGAGGGGAAGAGACCAACTGAGGTGGACTCGCTAGTCTCAGGCTCCTGCCTTGTCTCTGCTGAATCCAGGGAAGGTACTCAATCTTTTTTTATCTGGATCTTGCTCTGTAGACCAGGCTGGCCTTGAACTCAAAGAGATCCACCTGGCTCTGCCTTCCGAGTGCTGAGATTAACGGCATGCACCACCACCACTGGGCCAGGGAAGGTACTCAAGCTTCCCTCGCTGCTGGGTGGGGTTCTAGGGAGACGCAGACGTACCTGGGCACCTCCACCACCGACTGGAGGTCCAGAAGATACTGGGCCGAGACTCCTGATTGAGAGGGTGTGGGAGACTGCAACTTGTGTGTTTCCTAGGCCACTGGCCAGCCTGCTTTCCTCCTCCTGTCATGGAGACTTCTCCGATTATCTGCTGTGTCACTTAAAAGCTGTGCTTGGTTGGAAGGAGCAGGAAGAGATTAGTCAGTATCATCAGGCTTGACTAGAAACCTCTGGTTACCTACTGGTTTGAGACAGGCTCTTGCCTTGTAGTGCCCCATTTCGGTCTATCAGGTGCTGCTATCGCAGACAGGTACCCCAGGCCAGGTTCCCCGGTCACTTTTAGAGCAGTTTCAGAGCCATCAGCAGTCACTCTCAATTTCCTTCTCCCACAGTCCTTGGCAACTAAATCCACCTTTGTAGATTTGCCTAGTCGGGACATTTTCTCCAAGTGGAGATGTATAGCATGTGTTGTTTGTGCCTGGCTCCTTTGGCTGAACTTGTTTGCCAGGTTCATCTACATTATTACATGTCAGTAGTTCATCTTCTTTTTAATCTCAAATAATATTCTATTTATGGATATATATTTTATTTATCTATTCATCAGTCACTTTCTCCCTTTTTTGCCTGTTGTGAATAATACTGCTTTTTTTTTTTTTTTGGTTTTTTGAGACAGGGTTTCTCTGTGTAGCTTTGCGCCTTTCCTGGAGCTCACTTGGTAGCCCAGGCTGGCCTCGAACTCACAGAGATCTGCCTGCCTCTGCCTCCCGAGTGCTGGGATTAAAGGCGTGCGCCACCAACGCCCGGCAATACTGCTTTTTTTTTTTTAAGATTTATTTATTTATTTATTATGTCTACAGAAGAGGGTGCCACATTTCATTATAGATGGTTGTGAGCCACCATGTGGTTGCTGGGAGTTGAACTCAGGACCTCTGGAAGAACAGTCAGTGCTCTTAACCTCCGAGCCATCTCTCCAGCCCAATAATACTGCTTTTAATGTTCCGTATAAGACATGTATTTTCATTTCTTTCTTTCTTTCTTTTTTTTTTCCCCCTCCAAAACAGGGTTTCTCTGTGTAGTTATGACTGTCCTGGAACTAGCGCTGTAGACCAGGCTGGTCTCAAACTCACAGAGATCTCTGCCTCCCGAGTGCTGGGATTGACGGTGTGCTCCACCACCGCCCGGCTGTATTTTCACTTCTTTTGAGCATGAATGTAGAGTGGAGTCGCAGTGGCAGGCTAACTCTATGCTTAGCATTTGAGGAGCAGCCCGCTGTTTCCCAAGTACCACGCATAGGAGTCTCAGTGTTTCTCCATCCCTGCCAGCACTCACCCTAGACCTTTTGGGTTCCATTTATCCCCGAGGTTGTGCAGTCACATCTTGCATTTACAGTTCCATGACGGTTGATGACGTGGGGTGTTTCCCTGTGCTCACTGGGACGTCCTCTTTGCAGAAGAGTTTGTTCCAGTCCTTGGCCCATTTTTAAAAATGTTTTTGTTTTGAGTTGAGGATCTTGTCTTATCATTCTGAGGGAGATGGCATCCATGATGTTCTCAGTTTGGGAACGACGGTATCACTTGAGGGGCTGCATGGGGGAATGCCTAGAGAAATAGGGAGGTACAAAGAAGATCTGGCGAGTTTGAGAGATGGCTCAGTGGTTAAGAGCACTGACTGCTCTTCCAGAGGACCCATGTTCAATTCCCAGCACCCACATGGCAGCTCACAACTGTCTGTAATTCCAGTTCCAGGGGACCTGACACCCACAGCAAAATACCAATGCATATAAAATTAATAAAAATATTAAAAAAAAACCTCAAAAAAACAAAACAAGTCTTAGGACGGTGGTGGCGCACGCCTTTAATCGCAGCACTCGGGAAGCAGGGGCAGGCAGATCTCTGTGAATTCGAGGCCAGCCTGGTCTACAGAGCGAGTTTCAGGAAAGGCACAAAGCTACACAGAGAAACCTTGTCTCGAAAAACCAAAAAAAAAAAAAAAAAAAAAAAGAAGAAGATTTGAGTGATGAGTCAGACACAGGGGTCATCCAGGTGAGGGAAGATGTTGACTGGCCTTGGGAGGACAGAGGAGTTGGTGTTGCAGGTCTGGTTCTGGGTGCATTGTAAGAGGAACTCACAGAATTTGCTGATGGAATTTTTTTTTTTTTTTTGACAATGTCTCACTATGTAGTTCTGGTTGTCTTCAATAAACTCATAAAGACCTGCCTGTCTCTGCCTCCTGAGTGCTGGGATTAAAGGTATGCACCACCATGTCTGGCTGCTGATGGATCTTGTGTGAGCAGTTGAGGCTGCTTGTCATTCAGAGGCGAGAGGGTCCCAGTAATTTGAGACTTTCTTCGTGTCATACAGCTTCCGGAACACAGAGTGAGTATCTTCATCAAAGGAAATTTGTTGTCCCACAGTCTGGAGGCCAAAAGTCCCAAATGAGTGTCTGCAGGGCCACCTCCTTCTCAAACCTTGAGTGAAAGACCCTTCCTGTCTCTTCTAGCTCCTGATTATGAAGCTGTCAGGCTTTGTGGTAACATCACTGCAGTCTTTGTCCTACTGTGTCTAAATTTCCTGCTTCCCACAAGGATATTAGGCACAGGAGTAGGGCCTGGCTTAATGACATGACCTTGAGTACACATGTGAGGACTGTTTCCAAACCAGGTCACGGTTCAGTACTGTGACTGAGGACTTCAAAACAGCTTTACGGGAGACACACCTCTTCCTGCAGTGAAGGGAGACAACAAAGCAATTTGGGGATGAAGGCTGAAGCGGAGCCTCAGAGGAGAGGGGTTATGTCTGAGAGGCCCATTAGGCCTCCTGGAAGAAGCTGAGGAGGCTGCTGAAGAATGGTTTTAAAAAACTTACAAACGTGACTCATACAACTCCAAAGCGAAGATGTGTCAAAGATTTATTTAATCATCCATGAGCAAAGCCAGCATGATGCTGGGACCATTCATAAGACTGAAGAGAGGTATTTGCAGTGACTGACACAGAGCTTGTTTGAGTTCGGCTTGCTAACCTAGATTACAAAATAAAACTGTTAATGCTCTTCAGGGCCATCAAATGGCCACTTTTTCTATCACCTTTTCCCCTAGGCAGAAATAATTTTCTATTATTCACTATCGAATTTATTTGCACTGTCATCAGAGAAGAATCATTTAACGTAGCCATCTGTTTTCTACTAGTTCAAAATCTACCTTTACTGACTTATAAAAGACCATAATTGCAGGGTGGTGGTGGCTGCGGCGGCGGTGGCGGCGGCGGCGGTGGCGCAGGTGGCGCACGCCTTTAATTCCAGCACTTGGGAGGCAGAGGCAGGTGGATCTCTGTGAGTTCGAGGCCAGCCTGGGCTACCAAGTGAGTTCCAGGAAAGGCGCAAAGCTACACAGAGAAACGCTGTCTGGGGGGAGGGGGGGGGGGGGGAGACCATAATTAATGGTCTAGCAAGATGCATACCCCAGGAGTCAGAAAATTCCCTTGGCGAGTCTGCCGGACAACATTCAAGCTGATGGTGAAGACACATGCCACTTTTTTGCTTAATCCTAAATTTTGGAGAAGCTTTATTAGTTCCCGCTTGTGATGGTAATCTTCAAGGGTTATTGTTGTCCCGGGAAAGTCAGTCTCCTTGTGTGCTGACCTGATTCATGCACACAGCACTGTGAGAAGTGGTAATTAATGTGGATGAACCTCCTTGTTAGGTGGTATATCTAAGCCATGCATTACACAAGACCAAGGCCGGAAAATCAGCTCTGTCTGAAGATGTCATCATGAGGAATGTGGGACTGAGCCTCAATTACGCCTAAGGTATATTATGATTTGCTTTTCTATTCCTTGGTTAGGAAGCTGAGCCAAACTAGTCTTCAAGTTTGCTTACAGTCGTCCTGTGTGTAGGTGAGTTCTCATTTTCTCACCGGCCTCAGTGGCTAGCATGGTTCCAGGTTTTTTCAGGCTGTGTTTGTGTAGGGGATGGGCCTTTGTATGCCAGAGTACAGGTGCCTGGCCAGCCTGGGTCTGAGGGTGGTGTGGACCAGCTCGTGTACTTTGTTCCTTTATGGTAGGCATGCCACGTGGCTCATGAGAAACTTAAGACCTTATAAGGTCTTAATGTAAGGCCTTGGTTACACAAATGATTTGATTTCCCAGTAAAAAGGACAACCACTTTCTATCACAACTATGTAAAGCATCTGATTTTCATTAAGAGGAAAGGTTATAAGCCAGATACAGCAGCAAATAATCTGCGATCTTAATCATATTTCCATTTTTCAGATGGAAATTTTGATATTTTAACATTATTGTCTTTTTTTTGTTGTTGTTGGTTGTTCGAGACAGGGTTTCTCTGTGTAGCTTTGCATCTTTCCTGGATCTCGTTCTTTGGACCAGGCTGGCCTCGAACTCACAAAGATCTGCCTGCCTCTGCCTCCCAAATGCTGGGATTAAAGGCGTGTGGCGTGTGCCACCACCGCCCAGCTCTATTGTCCATTTTCTTTGGATTCTAAAGTTCTCTAACCAGACAATGTAAGAATATCATTGAATTTGCATTTCTTTCTTTCTTTCTTTCTTTCTTTCTTTCTTTCTTTCTTTCTTTCTTTCTTTTTTTTTTTCTAGACAGGGTTTCTCTGTGTAACACCCATGGCTGTCCTGGAATTCACTTTGTAGACCAGGCTGGCTTTGAACTCACAGAGATCCGCCTGCCTCTGCCTCCCCAGAGCTGGCATGTGCCACCATGCCCGGCTTGAACTTTCTTGTTGCCTCTTTTCTTCATAGGTGCAGTAGAGTTTGAGATTTTGGGGTACTATCTGACATTTTAATAGTACAAACTGGTTTCATGGCTGAAATGAGTTTGATGTCTTGCTACTGATTTCATTTTTTTTTTGGTTTTTATTTATTTATTTATTTATTTTTAATTAATTTATTTTTTAAATTACACTCATGATATTCATTAATTACACTCATGATATTAATCACATTTGTGGTATTCATAGATTACATTCGCAGTATTCATTCAATTATATATATATATATTATTTTATTTTAAATGTTGAATGTCATTTATTGAAGCGGGGAGGAGGTCTTAAATACAGGCTTACAGCACAATGGGGGGACCCCGGAGGGCAGAAGTTTGCTACTGATGTTTTACAATCTTGCTTCTAAGCTGTTAACGCCCATTATTTAGGATACACAGACAAGGAACTTCTCTTAAGCATTCAGGAGGGTGGAAACCGGCAGGGAATTAGCATAGGGAGGATATCAAGGTCTGATTTCATTTTTAATCTTGCTAATATATATATTTTAGTAATTTTTTTGTTGTTGTTGTTTAATACAGGGTTTCTCTGTATAACAGCTCTGACTGTCCTGGAACTCGCTTTGTAGACCAGGCTGGCCTGGGACTCAGAGATCTGCCTCTACCTCCCAGGGTGCTGGGATTAAAGGCCTGTGTTACCACAACAGGCCATCTTTCGGTAATTTTTAGAGATTTGTTTCAGTAAACTTGACTGTATATGGGCTATGAATCCATCTTTATTTTGTTGTCTCATTTGAACACTTAGTTTCTACTGTATATGAATTCTAGATTCAATTCTTTTAGAATTTTGGTAATTCCTCCCACATACATATTTGAGTCACCATATAGAAGGTCCTTCCTCTCTGATAGCCTTTCAGCTGCTTTCTTCATTCTTGAAATTGCAGGATGTCTTGGTTTCATGCCTGCTTGTGGGACTCCCCCAGCCTACTAAGCACTGCTTTCATTCTCTGAGGAGTCACATTCTCCCTCAGCACTTCCTGCTCTGTGAAGGTTTCGTGTCATCTTTTGTTTTATGAGATTGTGTCTTACTTTTTACTCTGTGTTGTGGGAGATCCTTCACTGGCTGGTTTGCATATAGTTTTCCCAGGGTAGAGAGAAGGTTGAGGGCTAAGCTTGCTTGTTCTTTATGGCTGGCTGTCCTGGCATGCTTGGATTCAGGTAAGTGGACATTGATAGAGGAGGCAACATCTGCAGTTCCTGGCTTTGTGGCCCTCCCAGGGCCGCTCCTACCATGGCTCAATGGTGTTCTAGAAGGGAGTACTAGCTAAACGTGGGACTTTGCTTCTGATGGCCACAGGATGACCCTGGCTCCAGGATTAACCCGCTCTTAAAAACTTTATTTTCCAGCAGGGCAATCACCTTTAGTCTCAGGATTCAGGAGGCAGAGACAGATAAAATCTCTGAGTTCAAGGTCATCCTGGTCTACAGAGGAAGTTCCAGGACACCTAGGGCTACACTGAGAGACTCTGTATTGAAAAACAAAACAAAAACAAACAACAACAAAAGACTTTATTTCCAACTCATAGTTTGGCTGCCGTGGGGCATGAGTGTTGGTCAGCAAAAAGCTCATGGGGCTCCAGTCCCAACCTGGGATGTTTAAGTGAGCAAGGTCTCACTGTCCCAGTAACTGGTGCGGTATCCTGAGCGGTGATCCTGCCCTGCCTATTATATGGAGGAAGACTCACCAGCTCAGGAAGATGGGGGCTCTGCTCTTGAGTGAAAAGCTTGTCTGTTTACCTGGGTCCACCCCAATGTCACAAGCACACTACTCCTTTATTACCATGACCCCCATCGTAAGCCTTTAAAGGCAACCAAAGAACCACCTCGTCTTCACCCTCATTTCAAAACATTTAGAGATTAATCTCAAAATAAAAACGCACAGGAAACCACTAACTTTTAGTTTTGAACTAAAGGCTAAAGTAGAAACAACCAACCAGAGAATCAGACGGGTGTCTCTGAGCTCCTACCTACTGGGCCCTGATCTTGAAACCTTCAACAGTCTCTACAGTCCAGGTTTCTCAACCTGTGAATTTCACAGGGGTCCCATATCAGATATCCTGCATATCAGATATTTACATTACGATTCACAGCAGTAGCAAAATTACAGTTATGAAGTAGCAAGAAATAGTTTTATGGTTGGGGGGTCACCACAATATAAAGAACTGTATTAGAGGGTTGCAGCGTTAGGAAGGTTGAGAACCACTGCTCTAGCGTGTCACCAGGTCCTAGGTAGACAGATCCGTGCTTAATTACCTCTACTAGTATAATGCTTAAAAGAGGAAGGCCTGAGCCAGTTGTGGTGGCCCACGCCTTTAATTCCAGTACTAGTGAGGCCGATCTCTGTGAGTTTGAGGCCAGCCTGGTCTACATAGTGAGTTCCAGGACAGCCAGAACTACATAGTGAGACCCTGTCTCAAAACACAAACAAACAAACAAGGAAGGAAGGAAGGCCTGTGTTGGGGAATGGCCCCCCAGGACCTAGCTGCTCCATACTTTTTGAGACCTCCATTATTTGTCAAGGTCACAAAGTCATCCTGAATTCCTTTCCATACCCTGTCCTAACCAACCACTGACCCCCTCCTTGTGCCCTTTTGTAGTGCCACTTTAGAGTCCTCCAATCCTAGTCATTTATCCCTCAGAGGGACCCACCCTTGTCTGGGGACCCTCCCTGGGTGGGGGGGCCTTATTTCCACGCTCTCGTAACTCACCCTTCATGAACCACCCTGGTCACCTGACACTATCCGAACCTCACTTATCCCCCCTTAGGATGTCTACTGTTGCTTCCCTCAAGAACCACCCCTTTGGAAAACAGACACTCTCAGGAAACCCTACCTGCCCTTAGGGTCAGCATTCTCGCTCTACTCAGGGCCCCTTGCACCCCCCTAGTAAACATCATCTGGTCACCCCCCACTCCTGTAGCAGTCCTTCACCCTTCAGGAGCCCCACCCTTTCACCTCACTCTTGCAGCGCTCCTCCTGCCCCTCCTCCCTCCTCAGGATCCCCCACCCTAACTAACTCCCCGAGAGCCACCCTTCCTGGTCACCCCACTCCAGCCTTCGCGTCCCGCCCCGCCCCCTCATCCCGGCTT
>CABHPH010129411.1:0-28998 GCA_902168325.1 Peromyscus nudipes
CTCAGCAGCCCAGGCTGAGTTTATACTAAGTTTTCTTCACGCCCCAAGGGAATGGGAAAAGATGTTTGTCTCCTCGTGAAGCCCTGGCACGCAAGCCCCTGGCCCCGAGCCTCCAACAGCAGTAACACAATGGACTGTTTAAAGGTTATTTTATTAAATATCTTCAAGGTTTCATTGTAACAAAGCTATGAAGGGACTACCAACATTCAGAACAAACACTAATTTTTAAATTATTTCTAAGTCATCATGCAAAAGTTCTGCATCAAATGCCTTCCATTTCCTGTTTAAAAAGTGGTTTGTGTTTTGTTTTTTTTAATAGTCTATTAATAGTCTATAGATGCTGACATTAGCCCCAGAAGTGGAGTAAGAACGCTAAGAAGTGGGGCTGGAGCAGCCATATGAAGCTATGGGTCTCATTGAGCTCTAAGACCATTTGTTGTCTTCAAGCCAGCAAAACCAAAACCTGTGGTGAAGGTATCTGTGGGCTGGCGCTGCAGGCTGCAGGGCAGGAAGGGACTAGGGTCCAGGGTCTGAGGCATGCAGAAGATGCTTGAGGAGCCTGGCTAAATTCAAGCACCAGCACCCATGAATTTGTTCTCTTCTCAGCTGGTTCCAAAGCCTGTAGTTCTGTCTTTTCCCAGCTCCTGTGCCTCCTGAAAGTCATCCAGGGAGCTGAAATCTACACCCCTCCACACCCCCAATTCAGATACTATGCAGTTGTTTGATGGGGGGAACCAAGACCAAGCCAATTGCTCCTCCATTATCTTCTCTGTTATCTGCTTAGGGTACAGATGTTTTCTTCCTGGAATGGAACTCCTTGAGCACAGGACAATGAATGTAGAAGCCTTGGCTCTGGACCCCTTTTTTGGGTACATGCAGGTGAGGGGGTGATGCCCATGCAGATTGTCCAGCATTAAGTCTATACTTCAGTTGGTCAGTAAAGAGGCCTCTTTAAAGAGGACACTCCTCACCCAAGCAGTTCAATCTCAAACACAGGGAAAGAGATGGACGTGCAGCATGGGAAAAAGGGAGGCAGCCCAGAGGGCAGCCAGAATGCATAGAAACAACCACCAACTCTTAGCCCACTGCCTCACTCCTCCCATCCCACAGGGGCACTTGGCAGAGGGCCCGGGCCCAGATGAGGGTCAGCATGGGGACCACCATGAAAATGCAAGACAAAGATGGCCCAGATCAGCACAGAAACAGACTGCCAAAACTGGCAAAAGGAGCCCTGGCCAAGGTCTGGATCTCTCCTTGCTAAGTTAGGAAAACCAACAGGAAGCAAAGTAGCAACCCTTCCCCCTTCCCATCTGCAGAAATCGGGCCTCCGTATCAGGGCCCATGTGCACTGTGCATCCTGAAGAGATGGGTGAGTGAGTGCATGTCAGACTAACACGAGGCTTCTCATCGGCTTCACAGCGGACATACTTGTGCAGCACCAATTCTTTCTGTCTACATTAACTGGAACAGCACAGCAAAGTCCAGGCCTTCAGTCCTAGGCCACTGCTTCTCAGCTGCCTCCACAGCAGGCAGGCTGGGAGCGCTGCATTCTCTCCCAAGTAGGTCTGAGAGCCACGACATTTTCTTCATCTCATTTTAGGTGTCAATGCATGTTCTGAAGAAGTCACTTCCAGACCTGGGGTAATCAGGCCACCTCTGGGGTTGCAACCACACCACGGCTCCCAAAGCTCCGTCAAGAGTCCTTGCCTGGTCCCCCTGAGTCCACGGGGGCCTGAGGCCAAGCTCACCTTTTCAAAGCTGGTGGGTGAGCCCACTGTTCATGCCTGGATGAGCGTCACACAAACTCCTGCCTTCTTGCAAGCCCAAGGGCTATCAGTTGTTTTAAAACGCATCACGGTATGAATTCCATTTTTTTTTTTTGAACAATCTTTTTTTCTTAAATGTAAAAAACACCTCGGTACAGCAGAGACAGACAGGGAGGGCGGGCGGGAGGGCTGCATGCAGGGGCGTGCATTGGCTGCTGCCGCTTTGTAATTTAATTGTTTTAAACCTCAAACGAACAGGACTGCCGCTGTCACTCAGGCCCTCCAGAGTCACTGGCTGCGAAGGTTCGTCCTCCAGCTGGAATCTCCTAATGCCCCTGTTAAAACAGAACACGAGGTGGTAACACAACAGGACAATGAGAATACAGATAAAATTCCCGGGATTCCAGTCCACTACACACATGGCTAAGTCCCCTTGAACAAGCAAAGAACGGGAGGAGAAGCTGGTGTTTAAACACAGCCTTGCCTCACATCTGAGTATTTTACATACTAAGTGCTTTATGTATAGTGTCTTACTTGACACTCACGATTAATTCATTCATTGTGGAATGGAGGTAGGTACCACTTTCTCCCTCTTCTGATAATTAAAAGGGGCTTAGCAAGGGGAAGCCTGCATGCACCAAGTCTGGAATCTGTCAAAACGCCACCGCCCAGTCTTTGGCACCCCTCTGAGGCGGCCCCTATCTCCTCCCAGAGTGCCACTTCCTACTGACCCTTCTCTTCCTCCCCTGACCACATCTGTCCCAGGCCACCCCTCCCCTCCCCAGTCCCATCCCCACCAGGTGCACCTGTGGCTGAGCTCACTGCAGCGGTGCGGCAGGGGCCCCTGAGCAGTGGTAGTGGACATTGAGCCACTTGCCATCGCGGCGGTGCCACACCCGGGTCTCCTCAGACTGGCTGGTACGAGGCCGACCCTGCCCATCGATGTACTGGGTGAGACGGATATAGGCGATGCAAGCTGCGTCCTCCCCAATCACGTGGACGTGTGGGTTTAGGATGGTGGTATGAATGGGCTTGCTGTTCTTGGACAGGACTGCAGGGGGCAGGGCAGGGAAGGGGAGGTAGTGGGCGTAAGGCTTGGGTACTCACATATTCCTGCCAGGCTGCACCTTCTTTACTCTAGCTCCAGCAGCCATTCCTAGAATCCCCAAGTGTCCCCACATCCCCCCAGAGGCCAAGATCCCCCATTATATTAGTTTCCTAGAATCGCCAAGTGCTCCCACTTGTCCCCTCCCCCAGAAGCCAAGATCTCCCATTACATTAGTTTCATCCAAAAGGGAGAGAAATATGGGTAAACAATAACAGCAGCTACTCTTTTCATTAGGTGTTGTGCTGAGGCTTTACATGCAAGAGATGTATTTGTTCACTGCTATTATTTTCTTCACTATAAGAAGGAAAAAGGCCGGGCGGTGGTGGCGCACGCCTTTAATCCCAGCACTCGGGAGGCAGAGCCAGGCGGATCTCTGTGAGTTCGAGGCCAGCCTGGGCTACCAAGTGAGCTCCAGGAAAGGTGCAAAGCTACACAAAAAAACAAACCTCGTAAAAAAAAAACGTTTTAAATCACAAAATGATTTTGAAGAAGAAAAAAGACTCAAATCAAATCAAATTATTTGAACTCAGGCCCATGTGTCTCTAATAAAAGCCGGTGGTTTTTCTAAGCTTATTTTGCCCCTACCTAAGGCTGGAGAGAAAAAAAATCACGAAAGCAATACATTCAAAATCATTTTGTGACTTAAAACGAAAAGGCACCTCCAAGTTGAAAATCGCCAAAGTACCTAGTTTCGGATCTCCCCCTAGCTCCCAGGGTTCTCTGGGTTTGGAAAAGCAAAGAGCACTGGACTACCATTATCAGCATATGTCGTACATATGGTGAGGCTCCATTCCCCTAGCTTTAGTTCATTCCAACGCTACAGAGGCTGCAAGAGACCTCCCTTAGAACTAATATAAACAGTGCTTCTGGCTACTAAAAATGACTCGGATAACTAAGGGATTATTACACAGGCAGCTAAGACGTGGAGAGTCAGTGAGGAAAACAGTTACAGTGTATCACTCAGGGTAGACTAAGAGACGCCTAGGATAAAGCGGACAAGAGGAGGGAAAAATCAGGGTCTGGGAAAGTAGAGAAAGAGATGGAGCATGTGACGATTCAATTGTGGGGCTTCCGGGAATGATTCAGACAGTAAATCTCCCCCATCCAGAGCTTGGCTCCCTAGATGTCCAGGGTAGCCTAGCCACAATTTCTGACTTCACAAATCATGGTTAGCGCTTTGTTACTTGCTTACACATTCTTATCCTGTTTTTAAGTTCCTTTACTGTGAAGCCTGCAGACACAGACCTTTCATTATTACTTGCTGAGACCATCTTGGAGAGCCGTGCTTAAGGGACTACAGTGGCCCTAAAGGTGTTGATGATCCACAGCGCCTTGACAGCTGCCAAACGAACAGGCGCTGTCTTTGGAGCAGAGCTCGTGGAAAGCCAGCAGGGCACAAGGAGGGGAGCACACAGAGCAGGATGCAGCAGGAAGGTCAGATAAGGTAGAGGTGGGCAACTAGGGTAAAGGGGTAGGCAGGGACAGAGGCGGGGAAGAGGGGCAGGCAGGAGTATATCAGCAGCACGAACCCACTCACGATTCTCAAAGTAAAACTTATGGAAATCCATCCCCTCCACGAGGTTACCAAGGGCTTCTGGCTCAAAGGAAGTGAGGCCCGGGTCACAAATCTTCCTGCAGAAGAGAGGGCCAGGGGTGGGGTAGGGGGCAAAAACACAGCCTGTCAGGCCTCTATGGGAACTGTATGCCTTCTTCATACGTAGGAGGTTAGCTGTTGGCTACACCTGACAACACTCCTCGGGGTCTGCCTGCAGAGCTGCTCAGCTGTCCTGCTCCTTACCCAGGTCAGGATAACAGGGCAGGCTCAGCTGTGGAGAATCTACCTGGAAGGGGTCCTAGCCTACGGGTTTAGGGTTTGACTCAGACATGGCTTACGGTCCAGCCTGCCCTTTCCCCAGAATTACAGACACTTTTTGGGAAACAGAGGTGGACTTGGGGGACAGCATCTCAAGGCAACGAGTCTTTACTCACGTGTAGGCCTCAAAGTCCCCATTGTTGATGGCTTCGATCAGTTGTTCTGTGATCTTAATGATCTCCTGTTTTCGAACTGTTAGGGGGAAAAATCCACCAATTTACTCACTGGGCAACTTCCCAAGGGACAAGAGAGCCCTCCTCAGTCCTTCAGGGATCCCTTGTGATCAAAGACATCCTCCTCCTGTCTCTTAAGGCCCTGTGCAGGAGGAGTAAGCCCACCTTTCACCCCATCCCTTCCGGCATCTGCAGAACCAAGGACTACCTCCTTTCTAAGCCCATCCAGTGGTTATGGATCCATGGCCTTTGCCATGTCCCCATCAACAACCATGCTGCAGAAAACATCTTGTTCTTAACAGCTGAGGCGTCTGTGACGTCATAAACCCTCTAGTCAGTCTGTGTACTCCATCCTTAGCAAGCCTCGACTCTCTGAGAAGCGGCAACGCTAGGGATGGCTGTTCTTTGTCTCGAACCACTCATGTCTCTCACCAGAAGGGGCTCAGTCAGGTTGCAGTTACTACCCCACGTGTAGCCCTTATTCAATGGTCCAGATCTTAGTCCTGGACACCTGCCTGAGAGCAAACTCAAGCTAGAGACGAAGTTCCCAAAGGATGTACAGAGTGCTAGGGCAAATGCTTGGTTCTCTTTATGCCACTCATCTCTTCCATCCGGGCTTTTCTGGGACAAAGGATCTCGGGACTGTGAAAACCTCTGACAGCCTCTCACACAAGAGATGGCTACACTGCCCTGGGATAAGCTTCAGAAAAACTAGAAACCTACACCAGTCCTCACATCAGGATGTGACAACCAAGACAAGACTGAGAGGCAGGAATTTTGGTGCCCTCCTTCCCTACCCAAGGGGCACATGGTGACATCCTGCTCTCGGGGGTAGCTCACTTACAGACAGAGCCACTATTAGCAGGGGGTGTCTCTAGCATAAGGGCGAGCTTGGACTGAGTTCAGGCTAACCCTGACTGTAACTGGAGCCTCAGGCTGGTCCAGGCCACAAGCCTTTCCTCACAGGCGCAAGAGGCTGCAAGACAGACAAACGTGAGCATTAGAAGAGGGCCAGCACAGCCAAGGAGAGGGTCTGGGAGGGAAGAACATAGCTAACGCTGCAGCCAGGAGGGGCCTCCACAGACAGCTGAGAGAGGGCAGCCCTGAGGGAACGAGCAGAGGGTTTCCGGGGAGCCCAGAGCTCTAGTCTCTCCGGAGAAGCCAGCAGGTATGTCCACACAACACTTTCCCCTGAGTTCCACCAAGTTTATCTGGAGGACCTGACTAGGGTCCTGTGGGTGAAGAAGACTGAATTTAGAGACTCTCTAAAGGATACACTGTGGGGCAAAGAAACCAAGAGAGGCGTCCTTTAACACAGACAGAACTACAGACATAAACATGAACCTCAGGAACCCTGCCAACTACTACTGCGGTTGAAGTGGGGACCCCTTCACCAACCCCCCCTCAGCAGACAGGGAAACTGAAGCTCGAGGAAGCTCAGACACCTCACAGACTTTTGAGGGTAGCATAGCTGGAATTTATGTTTCTTTATGAGACAGGGTCTCACTGTGTAGCTAGACTGGCCTTGAACTCAATGGAGATCCTTTGGCTTCAGCCGCAGCCTCCTGAGTGCTAAAATTGTAATTGTGTAGCATCACACTTGGCTCAGATCCAAAATCACGTCTGTCTCATTCAGAGCCCATGCTCTTAATATGGCTGAGCCTCAGGAAATACTAAACCCCAAGACAATCCCTAGGCTGTTGCAATGCGCCCCTGCCCTTCCTCCCGCCCTCATGGACCTGACTTCTCATGGTTTTTCTTAGCTGTTGCCAAAGCAAGGCCTGCTACACATCCCAGTGGCTTTCTACTCCCCACGACCACACCGTGTTTTCCCACCCACTCTTCTCTTCTCTGGGCTCCAAACTCAGGCCTGCTGGGGACTAGGCTGCCAGCAGGCCCCCACCCTTGGCAGACACCATGCCCCTAAAACTGACTAACAGGTAGCTGGACTAGGCTGACTAGCTTTTGGGGAAATCCCTGAGGGGCTTCAGGAAGAGCCAGGGAGTTGGAAGCCAGACTGTGCCTCCCTCACACTTACTGGCTGAGGAGCAGAGAGAAGGCTGGGGCTGCATGCCTGCAGAGGGGGCTGTTCTGTCCCGGGGGCTCCGTCCTTCGGGCACCAAGCTGCCATTCCCAGTGCGGAGCGGGGCAGCTAGCCAGCCAGGGCAGGGCAGGGCAAGGCAGAGCAGCCAAAACAAACAGAATAAGGCAGGTGAGCGAGCAAGCCGGACACGACCCAAGCCACAGGCGCTGCAGAGCCGGGGCAAGGTGATGCCTGGGGCTGCTGTGGACGCTGGACCACATCCCACTCGGCTGCCTCTGCCAGAGAGGCCTCCCAGCTGGGAACACTGCAAAGGTGCGTAGACCTAGGTTTGCAGCTTCCAAAGGAGCCTTAAAACAGCCTATACAACCCCTGCTCCCAGAAGACACTCAGGAGGGGCCAGGCCACGAGGCCACCCGAGTCCAGCAGTGACGGTGCCTCTTACTCTGTCCGTGTCGAACTGATCTGACCTCACGCGCAGCCGTGCACAAACTTCTATGTATATGCTTCAAGGTTTCTGGCTCCCTAGGACATGGTGCTGCTCTACATCCTACCTTTTCTGATGGTCACTTATTGAAAGCAAAGGCACAAATTCCAAGAGGCCAACCCAAAGAGCAGGAAGAGATTCCCATTGGTCTGGCCGTCATGTTCCTTACAGCTCCTGGCACTGTGGCCAGGCTCAAGTTTCGGGTAGCGGTCATCACAGGCCGACAAAGACAGCTGAATGTAGCTTCAGACATCAGATCAGTTCTAATTCTATCACTCCTGGCCAGAACTCAGGACCAGAGTGGCCAACTCATCCCAGTCATTCTGGGGCCGTCCTTGGTTTTGTTTTTTTGTTTTGTTTTGTTTTTCTTTTTTTGAGGGGAGAGGTGCTGGGCCAGGCAAGTGTTCTACCATTGATTTGTACCACAACCCTTTGCCCTCAATTTAAAAACTCAAAGTTCCAAATCCTAAGACTTTATCTTGTTCCAGGACCAATTTCTGCAGATGCCCCTGCTCTGGGATGCTCCATTGTTGACAACAGGAACAGCTCTCTCAACGCGTGTCCTACAAACAGCAAATCTGGCGATTCTAGACTTTGGTGGAAAAAAAAAAGGAGAAGCCCTTTTTGCTTGGTCACTAACACCAGACAGGGACCTCCTATCTCAGTGCATGGAAAGTAGCTTTAAGGTCAAGCCTTCCTATAGTGTAAGGAGGCACCCATTCCAGTTCCAGGAACAGAAAAGACAGATGGCCCATCAAGGCTGGAGTGCCTGGGTCACAGTTGGGGTCCCTTCCCCTCCAAGGGCCAGCACCTACCTTTGAGGTCTTCATCTTCTGTAGTGGTGTTGCAGCTCTCTGTGGAGCCCTGCGGGCCAAAGAGAACATGCCTAGGGTCAGTCCTCGGCTGCTTGGAAGAAGAGGAACAAGTGGGCTCCTCCACGAGGTGCCCAGAGGAGCGCAGCACGAGCAGCTCCTGCTTTATCCTTTGCTCTACGATCAGAAAACTCTGCAGGCCCCGATGTCCTTTCCAGGCTCTCACACCAGGACAAGGCACCACCTAATCACTCATGCTACAGCTTTGCTCATCCTGCATCCTCATCTCTCTCTCTCACATCCCCATCGGTCAATCCCAAACCAAATTCAGCATTCTGTCTTTAACACAGACCCAGGGTCTGTCTTCTCTGCAGATGCACAGCGAGCTACCATCTGTCCAAGTGACTAACGTCTCATACCTGAATCACTACCCCAGTCTCCAGCTCCCCTCTCTGCCATTCTTGCCTTCTCCTTAGAGTTCTTGTCTATGATGTGGTCACAGAGAACGTATAAGATATAACTAGATTTCATTTCTCGTCTGATAAAAAAACTCCCAGTAGCTTCTCTATGCTGCTGGAATAAATGTAAACCATACCAGACGTGGTGGCGCACGCCTTTAATCCCAGCGCTTTGGAGGCAGAGGCAGGTGGATCTCTGTCAATTCGAGGCCAGCCTGGTCTACACAGTGAGACCCTGTGCTGAAACAAAAAGTAAACCGTACTGAAAACCCTGCCTGCTCTCCACCTTCTTGACTCTCGTACTCCTCTGGCCCTTGCTCACTAAGCTCAGCTCTGCTTGGTTCTTTCGGGCATTACCCAGGCCAAGTCCTCTGCCTGGCAGCCTGCCTGTCTGCCTCCCTCCCTCTGATGTTTCATTTCTAGCTCAGATAGCCCCGCCTGAGAGGCCATTCCCCAACCACTTAATTAAAGGCCCTGTTCACTCTCTTTACTTTGTACCACTTTCTTCCGAGCACTTATCACTATTGGATTTTTATCTTATTTGATTACTGGTATGTTATCCACTGGGTCCCCACCCTCCCTGGAAATTTGTTGTCCTTTCTATACAGCAGGTCTGTATATGCTCCATATACTGCAAGGTCTGGTTATATTCTCCCCTATTTGGAGTGTATGTGTATGGTGTGCATGTATGTATGTAGCAGGGATGTGAGTTGACTTAGGGTATACGGTACGAATGTATGTAGGGGTGTGAGTTGACTTAGGGTGTGTGGTATGCATGTATGTAGGGGTGTGAGTAGACTTAGGGTGGGTGGTATGCATGTATGTAGGGGTGTGAGTAGACTTATGGTGTGTGGTACGCATGTATACAGAGGTGTGCGTGCATACATGGAGGCCAGAGACTGACATGTTCGTTTTCTTTAACTGCTCTCCACCTTACTCACTGAGGCAAGGTCTCTGGCTGAACTCAGAACTTTCTAACTTGGTTAGTCTAACCAGCCAGATTGTCTGGGAGGTCCTGTTTCTTCCTCCTACATGTTGTACATGTTGGGACTACAGGTGTGCCACCATGTGCAGCAGGGTTTTTGTTTGTTTTTGTTTTTCGAGACAGGGTTTCTCTGTGTAGTTTTGGTTCCTGTCCTGAATCTCACTCTGTAGACCAGGCTGGCCTCGAACTCACAGAGATCTGCCTGGCTCTGCTTCCCGAGTGCTGGGATTAAAGGCGTGTGCCACCACTGCCCAGCTCTCACTAAATTTTTTTTTTTAATATTCACTATATTTTTATTATTATTTACTTATGTGCATTGGTGTTTTGCCTACATAAAGATGTCGGGTACCCTGGAACTGGAGTTACAGACAGCTGTGAGCTGCCATGTGGGTGCTGGGAATTGAACCCGGGTCCCCTGGAAGAACAGCCAGTGCTGCACCATCTCTCCAGCTCCCTCACTAAACTTAACTCGTGGAATTTACTATCACTATCCTGAACTCGCACAAGAAAGCTGTGGTACAGAATGGTTAAGTGACCGGCTCAGAGCTCTGAAGCCAAGAGTCACACCAGCTCAATCTGATCCTAAAGCCTAGGCTCAGGAATGGTCAAAAGCTTTACCATTCCTCAGAATGGAGCAACCAACAGGCCCGTTATTACCTCTAAACTGGACTCCACTAACATCTCTACCTTGGGGTACAACCTGTAGGTAACATCCACAGAACTCTTAGAGCCCAGTGACTTAGTCTCTTGCTGAGTGAGAGAGCAGGGTGACCACTTACTCACCTTGATCCCATCTGTAGCATTGTGCACCACGGTGGTTTGTGGTTCCTGTGAGAGAAGATAAAAGTCACCCTCCGGATCTGGGGACTTGAAATCTTCCCTGAAGGATCCCCAAACCCTCACACAGTACCCTTAGAGACCCTATGATGACCACTGAGGCCTGCCCACCAGCCATCCCTGTAAGACAAAATATACTGGCTCAACTAGGGTCCGAGAGGTAGGAAACCCAGGATTTCGTTGACGGTCCTGGCTGGGAAAGAAGCTGAGAAGAGGCGGGCTCTCAGGAAGTTGAGAGGACAGGGCCTCTGCACTCGGAATCTTGTTGGGTCTGAGAGTTCTTCCTAGATGGGAGCCCCGCGGGGCAAATACACAAGAGGAGCTGTGGGATTCAGAGCACAGGTCAGGCCCTGCCAACAGTGTTCATCAAGGGGTGTACAGAAGACGGGGACACAGGGAAAGCAGAAAGAGAAAGTCCCCCGGAAAGACCTAGGATGTCCCTTTGGCAAGCTGAGCTCAGGGAGGTGCCCACTTCACCCGCCTTCTGCCTTCCCTAGATGACCCTATGGCACCACACCAGGTGGCAAGAGAGTCCACAGGAAGTAGAAGGCATGGCAGGCACGATTGTCTGTCTGTCTGTCCCTCTCTTCCCGTGTGCTCCGTGCTAGCTCAGTAGCCAGCTAGCCTGCACTAGCATGGAGGGCTCGGTGATATACACAGTACCCACTGAAGAACCCGGACAGAACTGAACAGAGGCGCTCTCTGGGACCAGAGCCACTTTGGGGAACCCCAGTCTTCTTCCCTGTTCTTGACTCTGCAAAGGAGAGGGAGGCCTCCAAGAACTAATGATCAGGTACCAAGAGAGCTCCTACTCTTTGCTTTTGAAAACAATTCACCTACCTCCCCGGCCCCCACAGCAGACCCACTGAGGGTGCCGGTTTGGGGGTGGGAGGCCCAGCTGACAGCCCTGCTCACTCTTCCCCACAGCCAAAGGTACAGGAGCAGTGGTTCCGCCATGCAGGATGGAGCATTGCCAAGCAGGAGAATGAAGGGGAGGGGGCCTGCGGGGCAGCACACAGAGCAGTCTGCTTTATGGAAATCAAAAAAATGACAAAAGCTGAGGTGTCCTAGGGAGGTAAGAAGAGGAAGTAGGAAAGGGGCAGGAGGCAGCCAGGGTGAGAGGCGGAGAAGCCGTAGTCAGAGGTACCATGGCCGTCTGCAAGGGCGCGGGCTCTTGGGCTGGGCTTACGAGACTGTTTTTGTTGTTGCTCTGTGGCTGAGACAAGAAAACAGATGGTTTAGTTCCTCCAGAGTCACCAACGTTGCTCAGATTTGGCTCCCGGACCTCCCTTGTCCCCTGGTCTGGCCCAGGGGTGCCAGGCCTGAGGTGACAACTGGAACACTATGCACATGGGAACAATGGTTAGAGAGATGGTTTGAGAGAGGGAGAATTCGGGGAGTCCCAGAGACCTAGCTCTGGAGGCGCCCTCACTGTAGGACTAGCCAAAGATTCGTTTCACGGCACCTCTCCAGAAAGCTCTGGTTAGTCCAGGTGCCGGCGTACTACAGTCACACCAGACCCAGAGACATTCAGGGTTTCCTTCCCACATTCCAGGTGGAGAGGATGGTGACTGAGCAGAGTAAAACTGAGAACTCTGGTTCCCCTGTGGCCCCTACCCGGCACCTGCAGTTCCTTTCCCCCTTAAAACACCAGCCGGAAGCCTGGTATGAAGAGCAGGAAGGAACAAGCAAGAGTGCCTGGCCTAGGAGGAGGTGTCCAGAGAGGAAGGGGGTGGAATTCAGCTCTGAGTAGAAAATGGAGCCACAGATCTCAGGGGACAGGACTGCGGTCTTCATCTTCCACCTGATAAAATCTTGGCCTTCATCAGTTGGAAGTGAGGGCAGAGCTCTGAGGCAAATCTCAGTGGTGCCTGTGGGTGCAGTCCCAGTGCTCAGTCCCAGGAAAGAACAAGCTGCCCAGCAAGCCAGTATTCCTAGTGGTAACTGTGACCACCAGGGATATGTCCTTGCCTTTTAGAATGTTGTCGAGTGGCAACAGTCAAGAAGGAGTGTGGAGAGGCTGGGGAGGGAGGAGACAGGCCAGTCTCCAGTGCAGGGAACCACAGCGATGCACCTGCCTCTTCCAGTCAGTCTCACTGGGGCCCAGTGGGGTCACAGACCCAAAGAAGGGCTCGCCTGGCCACCTGAGCTCTTCAACAGGCACGGAGACAAATGTGCCTCGACTCGGAGCATAAGTGAAGATACGCTGATGGCCAGAACGCATTTCTTCTCTCCTAGCACACACTCAGACTGCATCCAGACTCCTCCATCTTGCCCAAAGGCCTCATGGACCAGATCTAAAGCTGTATCACTCCAACTAATGGCTGAGATAGCCTCAAACTCGGAGCTAGGCATGGAATCTTGAGTAAACATCAAGTACTACAAGATGATATTGAAATCTGTAAGCTGGAGAAGAGCCCTTGTGGTCCAAAGAGGGGGGGATCACAGCAACTGCTCTCTTGTGTTCTACCCTGAGACAGCAGAGGGCAGCGCTCTCCTAGCTCAGCTACTGATGCTGATTGCCTGGTTGGGGCTGACTGGAGAAGGACGCCCAGCCTGCAAAGCCCAGCTGACATTAAGACCTCTGCAGTGGATGAGGATGAGTACTCCGTGGTAAGACATGCCTTATCTGCAGAGGGCTGAGCCAACACCCAAGTGGCCACACCTCTGGTTCTAATGGATAGTTTCACAATGACAAGGCTGCTGTGTCCCCTAGGTGCCCTGTGTCCCATGAGAAGAGATGCATTTACTACAGTCTTTCAGTGTAGCTGTTCCCCGAGGGCTGGGTGGGCAGGCTACAACCCTGGGCCTAGCAGGAAAATGGGATTTTCACAGAACAAGGTTTAGAAGCAGGAACAAACCATTAGCTTCTCTCATTACATGGCTGCCTACCGAATGAACGTCAGGCCCCTAGGAAGCAGCTGCTCATGTCTGGAGAACAGGCCTTATTTCCTGAGTGACGGTAAGAGGGGGTCTCTCCCTGTGCTTGCTGTCTTTTCCCGAAACCCCTCCTGGCTTTACTCCCTGCCTTGGATGGTTGGAGGCTACCCAACCTCCATAGCAAGGAGTGCCATACCACACCTTCCAATGCTCATTTTTAAGGCCACTGGGTGACCTTGGGCAATGGCCCCCGCCTGGCAGGACAGGCCACACCTGCCCACACAGCACAGACATGCAGTGAGGATGAGTGACGCACACGCACATGGCAGAATGGTCTGCATGGCTGGCAGGCGGGCACAAGCAGCATGGAGTGGGCGGATGGGTGGGCAGGCAAGGCTCACCATTAGGTGCACGCTGGAACTCGACTTCCTTTTCTGGACACACCACAGCAAAAGGGAGAGAGAAGGGGAGAGAGGAGGTAAGAAGAGAAGTACAGAGCCACTGCAGGTTAGTGCGCCAGCCCGGGCTCTGCAGGAGGGGAACAGAGGAGGAAGAGGAGGAGGAGGAACCCCAGAGTCCGGCATCGGAGGGGTTAAAACAGTACACATAGCACAGGCACATACACTCCTCCAGCCCTGGAGAAGAACTCTGTCGGGTTCACAAACACAGGAAGTTTAGTGTACCCTGAGAAGTCTGTCTTGTTCAGTAACATCTGACTGCTGCAAAATCACAGGTTTGGGTTACCCAGCACGCTAACAGGGGTACTCCAACATTCTCTACAGCTAGGTCTGTCTGAAATGTGAGGAGCTACCAGAGAAATAACAAGAGCTTATGTGACTCCTGAACCTCAATGAAGCTGTGACTGCTGTGTGGATAGACGGTGGACTCTATCTTACGTTTAAATTTTGACACTATTTCTTGTCAGTATAGGCATGCTAGTTTAAAAGATTTGCATGTTCTATTGCTTTTTGTAATTACTAGCACTAGATGCCCAGGGGAGCTGGTGATAGGAGTACAGTGATCAAAAAGACACAGAGATGGAAGCCAGGAGAGTGCTGAAAGCCGAAACTAACTCCTTAACTTCCACTAGATGCTCAGACCTCAGGTTCTGTGTGAAATAAGAGCATCAAATTAAGACCAAACAGCACACTGATGATACACCAGAGCAGACTACGAGGTTAAGGGTAATTACGACTTTTATAATTAGCTCACTGGGAGACAGAACTCCCCCTGGAATATGTCTGTTGCTTGACTTTTGTACATTCACTTAACGACATCCAATCCCACTTACTGAGGGTTGTTTTGGGCATAATAAACATATCTGAGAAATGGTTTTTGTCCCCTCGGGACCAACACTCTTCTTTAAGAGATGTTTTCTCGAAGGGGGCTACTAATATTTAAAAGAATATTTCAGAGGATGATGGGGTATGTGGGAGTATGTGTACATGTATGAAAATGTCATAATAAAATCCATTACTATGCATAATTTATATGCAAATCATTAAAAATAAATTTGTCCATAATTTGGGTATGCATTAAAGGAAGGAAAAGCCCATGGTAGGTTTACTTCTTCATTCGTCCTTTATTCTGCTTTGAGACAGGGTCTTGCTATATAGTCTAGGTTGGCCCTGAACTTGCAATCCCCCTGCCTGAGTCTCTTAAGTAGTTGGATCACAGATACGTGCCACCACACTGGACTTGTATAAGCCTTTTGGTTGGTTGTTTTAGAGCAGGGCTTCAAGGAGTTCAGGCTGCCTTTGACAAAGCCATATAGTCAAGAAGAATTCATCTGAACTCCTGACCCTCCTGCCTTCACCTGCTAAGTGTGTTACCATGCGCAGCTTGCACATCCCTCAAAAGGAGGGAGTCACCTTACGTATGGATCTATCATCATCATCTATCTAGATATCCACATAATACTTATCTCCTACTTAACTGTCTTATCCTTTTACCCAAGCAGTATTCATACTTGGACCTTTTCTCTTGTGATTCCCCACCCCACCCCACCCCCGCTTTGGACAGGTTTTCACTGTGGCCTACTCTCTGGCCTTGAACTTGTGGCCTTCCTCTAGCCTCAGTCTCCCAAGTACTGGGATTCCAGAGTGAGTCACTACACTTAGCTACTACTGATGCTCTGAAGGGGAGGCCATTGTCTTACCTGCCTTTGTAAGTTCCAGAGTGTCTTAACAAAAGCCTGACAGTTGATATTAGATCAATGTGTGCCGGGCTGACCAGGTTTGCTGAAGGTGGCTTTCCCCCAAGCTAAAGCAGAGCTCGTCTCTAATGTCAACTCTGAGAGGGGGCCAGGCAATCAGTCCAGGCCTGATCTTGCTTCTGGGGATTTTCGGTGGCTGGTGGTAAAAGGCCACTGCAGCCATTTTACCTGAACCACGCATTCAGACGGAAACCTCTCAGCTGCTGCTCCTGCCTCCTGGGAAATGTGTTCCCAGCTTTGCTCCTGATGCTCTGCTTGTCCCGAACAGTCCTAGAGGCAAACCAATCATCCCTTCTCCTCCGAGGCCGTTTCCCAGTGCCCGTGCCATTCAGTTTCTCTGTCCATCTTTTCAGGGCTTTGCCCTCAGCCACACACAGCTGGGCTTCTCTTGTCAACCAGAACACCGCACCACTGTTTAAAGGCCAGATCCCTTTTAACGGACCATGTCTGACTTCTATTTGAAAATTGTACATAAATTTGAAATTTTATACAATTGAAGGGTTCAGGCCTCTTTTTCAGACTCAAAGCAATTGCTCAAAAAGTACTTAATTGTAACCTTTGCTTTTTCTTCTTTTTATTTAATAACAAAACCAAAAACACCTGGATGGCCACTAGGGCCTTGAAACCAGCAGAAGAATGCCAAGCTGCCAGAGGCCTCAGAGATTGAGTGTTTGCGGTCCCTCAGTCTCTCCTTCAGAAGTGGAGCTCAGCAAGGCAGTGGTGATCCCAGCACCCAGGAGGCAGAGGCAGGAGGATCTCTGTGAGTTTGAGGCTGGCCTGGTCTAGAGTGGAGTTCCAGGAGAGCCAAGGCTACACAGAGAAACTGTCTTAAAAGAAAAAAGAGCTCGCTTTCCCACAGACCCTGGGTCAGTAACGTCAAAGAAGCCTAAATAGAACGTCAAGTTTTCCGTCTCACAAACACGGGACACAGTTCCCGTACCCACTCAAACCAATGCTAGCTGTCTCGAACATCCTGCAGAAACATCTGGACAAGGGAATGGTGTCTTTCTGTGAACAGTTAGCAGAAGAAATCAGGGAAAAGAGCATTGGGAAGGGAAGACAGATTCTAGAAGAATCTGAACACTGAAAGCTCAGCACCTTCTGGGTGACTTTACAGGCTTACAAAGGTCACATGTCCCACATTTTGTCTTCTTGCCTTTTCTTCCAATCACACAACTGACCATTTATATGTTACTGAATAAAAGACAATTGCATTATAAACAATTTGAAAAATAAAGGGGAAATTGAGTGAATTTTGCCCAAATTCCTATTACTCATATAGTTTTTCATTGCAATTAAAATATTATAAGTTACACGTTACATAAAAGTTTAAAATTAGAAGTTTTGTTGTTTTTGGTGCCTTTTTTTTCCTTCTTCTTCTTCTTGAGACAGGGTTTCCTGTGTACCCCTGGCTGTCCTGGATCTCACTCTGTAGCCCAGGCTGGCCTCAAACTCACAGAGATCCTTTTGCCTCTGCTTCCCGAGTGCTGGGATTAAAGGTATGTGACACCACCGCACAGGTAAAATTAGTATTGTGAATTTAAAAATGATTTACCTTTGAGGCCTTGAACTCACTATGCTGCTGACCCTCCTGCCTCCAGGTACTCTGAGCACAGCATGCACAAATTTGTCCACTAGTTTTGTTTTTATTAGAGAATAATTTGATTTGCTGATTAATATTAATGCATGGTCCAGGTAAAAAGTTTGGGAAGTAGAGAAAAACCACAATAACAGAAAAATGTTTCGAAGCCCCGATGTTACCAGATTTCCCATCACTTAGTAAAACTAGGATTAAATACTTCAGTGTGTTTTCTTTTGTTGCTTTTCTGTCTCCATATTGTATGTGGACTAAGAATCTATAGTTCTGTGGTATATTTAAAAAGTACATCTTAGGGGCTGGAGAGATGCCTAAACAGATGACTTGATGCTTTGTAGAGGACCTGGGTTTAATTCCCAGTACCAACATGACAATTCTTAACTGGCTACTCTAGTTCCACATCTGCCTGAAGAGGCCAGAGGAGGAACTCCCCTGGAGCGGAGTTATGGGCTGCTCTAGGGCAGCAGAGGTGGGTGCTGGGGACTACAGTTCTGCAAGAGCAGCAAGTGCTCTTAACTTCTGCACCAGCTCTCCAGCCCAAGATGATAACTTTCTAATGGTCTAGTCAATGGATTTCTCATTATTATTTAATCATTTACCTCCAGCTGGCTTTTGAATCTTTCACATAATGTCATATAAAACATCTTTCTGCTTTTAGTTTTTCCTATTTTGTATTTCTTTAGGAGATTTCTTAGAAGAAAATGCCCAGAAGCAAAGGTAGGAACATCTGTATGGCTTTGACACTGGTTTTTACTACCATCTCGAACTTCAGAATAAAAATGACACATCCCCTCCACCACCACCCCCCACCACCCCCACACACACACTGGTTCTCTGTGTAGCCCTGGCTGTCCTAGAACTCACTGTAGATCAGGCTCATTGTCGAATCTGTATTTCACTGATAGTAATAAGGGCTAAACGTTGCCATCCTGATCCTTTTTCATCTTCAGATGATCAATGGATCTTCTTAGATGATCTTTCTGGGGTTCCACTTGTTAAACTCTTTAATAAAAGGATCCCCTGTCACCACACCTACTGTGAATGTTTTCCTCGACTATCTGCGGTGTCCCCCCCGCGTCTCCTGCCACCTGCTCGTGCTAAGGACTGGGCACCAGGCAAGCGGTCTATGGCGGACCTATATTCCCAACAGCTGTTGGTTGGTCTGTTTACTCTGGTCATCCCTTTTTCAAACACTGACTTCTTGATCTCTTAACCCATCACAATAGTGAATGAAACCTTTTTCTTATCAGAAAACAAACAAACAAACAAACAAAAAGCATAGCATTAAACTCGTTTACCAAGTTTATATCGGAGTCAGACATCCGACAGGGCTAGGTTCTCCACACATTCCCATTTACCCAGCAGTTCTGTGCAGCCTCCTGCTCAGCACCCCAGCAGGGTCAAAGCACTGCTGCACACTCCTTCTCCAGCACCGGTTCCTTTTCCATTTCCTTCGCCTTAGTAACACGGCTCCCATTTTCCCCTTTTATTATGTCCTTAGGTTTTCACATGCTTTAGACTTATGGGAGAAAGAAGGCATCAAAATTCAGTAGTTCATTCTGTCTCCCACTCAAAGCCTCTAGAATCTAAATTACAGACTAGCTGGGCAGTGGTGGCGCACATCTTTAATCCCAACACTTGGGAGGCAGAGGCAGGCGGATCTCTGTGAATTCAAGGCCAGCCTGGTCTGTAGAACAAGTTCTAGGACAGCCAGGGCAACACAGAGAAAACGCGTCTCAAAACAAACAAATAAAAAGAGCTAACTTCCAGGCTACATCCTGAAACTGATTTTAATAAGATTTATTTATGGGAGCTGGAGAGATGGTTCAGAGGTTAAGAACACTGGCTGCTCTTCCAGAGGTTCTGAGATCAATTTCCAGCACCTACATGGTGACTCACAACCACCTATAATAAGATCTGGCGCCTCTTCTGGCCTGCAGGCACAACACTGTATACATAATAAACAAACCTTTAAAAAAAAGATCTGTTTATTCCTATTTTATGCATACAGGTATGTTGCCTTTGTGTATGTCTGTGTGCCATGAGTATGCAGTGCCCACAGGGGCCAGAAAAGGTCACTGGGTCCTCTGGAAATGGAGTTACAGACAGTTGTGAGCTGCCATATGGGTGCTGGGAACTGAACCCAGGTCCTCTGCAAGAGCAAAAAGTGCTCATAACCTCTGAGCTATCTCTCCAGCCCAAATCAGTATTTCTGGTTGGTGTGTCTTTTTGTGTGTAGAGAAGCAAACACCGAACCTCGTATATGCTAAGGATGTGCTCTACCACTGAGATACACCCCTGGCTCTGGACCTGTATATAACTTTCTTCTTAGGCTGATGTTATATGGTTATACACCCCTGGCTCTGGAACCTGTATATAACTATCTTCTTAGGCTGATGTTAATGGTTATACTAGAGTCACCTTTGAAACTATTATCTCCAAAGTTTTGATTCTGTCAGAAACTCAATTCACAAAGATGGACATGATGGCATGTACCTATAATGCCAGCACTTGGGAGGGAGAGGCAGGAGAATCGAGAGTTCAAGGCTAAGGATGGACTCATCCCTGGGTTGTACCACATGGTTCCCAGAGTCACTAAAAACATCTCCATCAGCCACCTGTCCCTTAATCTCAACAGGATCAAAACAAAACTCCTCCCACCTCAACAGACATTTTATTCATAACTACTTTGTTCAATAGTCGAGACTGGAAACCTTGACATTGTTTGATAAATTTGGTCTCTCTACACAGCCCTGGCTGGCTCAGAACTCACTATGTAGGCTAGGCTAGCTTTGAACTCACGGAGATCTACTTGCCTCTGCCTCTTTTGTTTGTTTTTGTTTTGAGACAGGGTTTCCCTGTGTAGTCCTGTCCTGGAACTCCTGTCTCTCTGCCTCTGAGTACTGAGATGAAAAATGCCCACCACTATGCCCAGCTAATTCTCTTTCCTTTTTTTTGGGTGGTGGGGTGGGGAAACAGTGTTGTGCTATGTGGCACAGGCTATACTTGAACTTTTGACCTTCCTATTACTGCCTCCACAGTGCAAAGTTTACAAGAATGCACCCCAATGCCCAGCCCGTAGATTCTTCTAAAACTAACCACACCCAGTGTGAGCCTTTCTGGGCACACCTCTAACAGCAGGTATTCCCTGGGTTGTGGGCGTAGCCAGACCATGACTTCAGGTAACCTCTATTCTGACTAGTTACAATCTGCGCCATCCTACTGGTCAATAATTCTTATATTTTTGGTTGTGAGCCTAGCCTTTAACGGCTGAGCCATCTCTCTAGCCCAACTGGTCAATAATTCTGAATACTTTCCCTTGATATTTCTGACCATCTTTTACTCTGAACCTTTATCTCCAGATTATAACATACCCATTTTCCTTGTTATAGGGACTGAACCCAGGGCCTCATGAATATCAAGGGTACCCCTAACCCTTCAAATCTTTCTTATCATCTCTATTCAGGCATACAGTATTTTCCATAGTCTAACATACAAACTTTCAATTCTATTGCTCAGTTGGATTAATGTGGCTGTTTTGGTTCCTGCAGTGCCAAGAAATAAAACCCAGGGCCTTGCTGTTCTCTATATGAAGCTATAAAGCCCCACCCCACAGCACCAGTCATCATTTTGACTGCTTTTTCTTCCTTCTCATTCCCTTTCTCTATTAAATTTTTTTTGTTGTTCTTTTTTCAAGACAGGGTTTCTCTGTGTTGTTTTGGTGACTGTCCTGGATCTCACTCTATAGCCCAGGCTGGCCTCGAACTCACAGAGATCCGCTTGGCTCCGCCTCCCAAGCACTGGGATTAAAGGCGTGCGCCACCACCGCCTGGAAAAAAATTTGTTTGAGATAAGGTTTTTATGTTATTTCAAGCTGGCCTCACTCTCGCCATAATTATATTTCAGCCTCCCAAGTACTAGAATAACAGTGTGTGCCACCATATATCTTTCTATGATGTATCTTGTGCTCTCGTGGGACGAAAACATCCATGTGTATGAGAACTCACACACGCGCACTTTGTTTTTGGTTACAGAAGTAACCCTGCCTCATTTTGAAGAAAGCGCATTCCAGGGTGACAGTGAAAAGAAGAAAGCTATCCTCCTGCCTCCAGCCCCACACCCTCCTCTGCCCCTAAGCTTGTTCCCAGAGATTCTGGCCTGGGCCACCTTGTTAAGAGCCTCTCTCCTGTTTGGCTTACTCCTCTTGCTCATGCCAAGAACCAGGGGCTGGCTACCCCTAAACCACAGCTCACACGAGCAGGTGTGAGTGGCACCTAAGCTCCCCTCCTAGTGGCAGAAAGAAGACAAAAAAAGCGAACATGCAGCAGATGGGAGAACAAGAAAGGAGCGGGGGAGGGGAAGGGGCACACGTATACAGCTAAACGGTGGGCAGCTGCTCCAGGGAAAAGACCCGGTTTATGCTGTCGTTAGAGATTGCGGTTTAGTTAATTTCTTGGTTTGAAATTCTCTAATGTGTCAGCTGGTGGGTCTCCAGACAGGATGAATTCCTACCCAGTATCCCAGCCCCAGGACACTCACTGCCTCCATGTATCTTTGCACCCTGTAGCCTGTGCGCATCTGCAGTCGCGTCTTTTCGCCTTAGCCAAGGCACTACTCCGGGCCCTCTCGTTCCCTGACTCACACAGGAAAAACCCCTTTACCAGATGGAAATGAGCTGTGACACACCACTGTCCCTTCACTTAGAGAAGCTTGAGACTCTCAGTCAGTGGCATCTGACCTGGGATCTGAAAGTGGTTTACAGAAAAACACCAGAGAGGTAGTCATGGCTTCAGGTTCCCAGGACGGTAGGTAGCCTGCCTGAGTTACTACGGAATACTGGTTTGTTTTGAGTAAAAGAGGTTGTGCAAAAGGGACAAGATTAACCAAATGGCCCAAACAAATCAGAAACCTAGAGTTCAGCACTGGAGATGAGGTTGGTGTAGAGAAGTCAGACTCTAGGATCATTCCCCGAGTATCTTTCCCATCTACATCAAGTCAGGAAGCCCATATCCCCTCTTCCCTCTCAGGCCAGCGGAACCTGCTGTTTCCAGCACAAAGGCTTAAAACCAAAAAGCAAGGACAAGGTTCCTAGGGAAAGGGAGAACTAGATGCCTAGAATCCCTCAGCCACCGCCAGGAGAGAAGCCAGTCTCTGGTCAGAGGACTGGAGAAGTACCTACCTTGACGCCGCCATCGGACTTCTTGTTCAATAGGCTTTTGGCCGCTGTGAAAACAAAGAGGCAAGTCATGTCTGGGCATCACATCCTCTCTTCAACCTGGCAGCCAGATCTTCGAGAAACTGCTGAGCTAACAAGGGGCCAGGAGCCCCCACAGCTCCTGAAAAAGGCATTCCAGTAGCTCCACTGCAGGAAGGGCCTCTCGAGGGTTTCAGAGCCATGGCACTCTAGGACTTCTTTGCCATGGATGAGGGCTCAGTGGAGGCAGACACCCTGTGCTTAGGAAGAGAAACCACATTCGGTACTAGAGTTTCCTGGGGCACTGGGAGTGCTGTCCCCGACAGCTTTTACCCAGGCCTGGAAACAGAGTGCCAACGTGAAATGGTTGAGGGCTCCATTTCTAGACACCATGGAGGTCCTCTCGATGGAAGGATGCAAGACATCTCCGGAGTTTTCTCAAGAAAATAATGCCACAGTTCACGAAGGAGACCAGACGTGAGGACAGACAGTCACAGACACAGAAACCAGGACCACCTACAGGAGGGTTTTGCCAAGGGGCTGAAGCCTTCACTGGGCAGGACCTCACCAGTTTACTGGGTTCTAGCCATCACCCTTTCCCCATTCTCTGGATCCATGAGCACAAGGACTGGCTAGAATTATGGGCTGCCAAACAGATTCCAGCCAGCCATAGGGTTATGTTCAAGGCTAATGACCTTCACCAGGCAGATGGTGACCAGAAGGCCACACGTCATAGGAAGGCAGCAGACAGAGGGTGGGAGAGTTCTGGGAGGCACAGGGATATAGAATCAGCCCAACTCTCTGATTCACCTGGACTGCCCTAGATTTCTATCTTGGCTCTAACCACTTGCTCACTGTGTTTTGTGACTAACCCACGAGTGGGTTATTTAACCACTTTGAGTCTCCAATTCTTTATTTACAAAATGGGATGAAACAGCCCCTAGGTCACAGGGCAGTGGTGGGGATACAACGGAAGCATGCCAAAAAATAGCTTAGCGGAGTGCTTGGCATGTAAGAACCATCAATCATGACCATCGCTGTGACTACTGCTGCTGTCCTCTGTTCTTCATATCTGAGCTATGCTCTATCTTTCTCCAGTGAGAGAAAGAACATAGCTTCAACACAACATTCTGCTTCTCCAAACACTGGCCTTTATCCCTAACTCCCGTCATGCTGTATTTGGGCAAGTGGATTGATGTTTAATGTGTTTAGAGCAGCAAGCCTGACCACCTATTGTCACATACTGGTTCTCAACTCAGTATGCCCACTGGAATCCCATGGAAAACTTTAAAAAAACACTTATGCTTATCCCATCTACTAAGAATTCTGTTTTGTCTAGTGTGGAACCTTGGCATCAGGATTTTGTTTTATGAGCTCCCAGGTGGCTGGTGGTCCTGTATAGTCAGTTGAGAACCTACAACATACATGTTCCTAAGTATCTCTGTGTTACTTGTTATTACCATTACAGAGATGAGGGAATTAGGGGTTGGAGAGCTGACATGATTTGCTCACTATATGACGGGGCTAAGAGTCAAGTCAAGGGATGGCTGACCCTGAGGATTCTGTACTCCACAGCCTTTTAGACCAGGAAGTCTGTAAACTCCAGGCTTCACAATTTTGAGGTTTTCTCTTAAGGGGTCTTAAATTGTGCTGCAAGAGCCTAGTCTTAGCACTAGACAGCTCCAGGCCATGCCCAGGGTTATTTGCTGGTCAAGCCCTTTGGCCATCTGGAGGAAAGGCTCCTATTGCCCAACTCCAAGTCCCCAGGCTATTGCCTCCTGAGAGTTGGCAAGCGCCCAGCATGCACGGCTGGTTAGGGGCCTTCATAACATCAATGTGCTTGCAGATGCCAAGTTAGGTGGTCCGTATGGCATGCCCATCTCAGCCCGCAAGCATGGGACTCGCCTCCCTGGTGAGTGGGCCTGGCATGCTGGCCCTACTTTTGGGGTGGCAGGGAGCCAAGGCAGGCGGTCAGGGAGGACTCATGCCACGTACCTTGCCCGGCCAGGCCGGCGGCGCTCGCGGCAGGCGAGGCGGGGGCGGAGCTCTGCCTGCCAACTGAGGGGATACAGTCTCTCAGTGCACAGAGTTGCCGCAAAGCCACGGGGGCCAGTCAGCAGCGAGCATGCCCCAGCATGAGGCGTAGAAATCGCTGGCCGCCCACACACAGCAAGGACCGGGTGGCATGGCCAAGCCAGCCGAGCTGGGGTAGAGGAGGCACCAGGGGGCAGACTGAGGAGGCAGGAGCAGCCAGCCCTACAGCAGTCTGGGGGCCTGTGAGGCTTGGACAGGCTGAATACCATGCCTCTGCTCATGGCAATGGCTCCACTGCTTGTCCCATGGTCCCTTCAAGTTAAGAGTCTGAGGGTAGAAGCCTGACCTGGTGGGAGGCAGGTACCTTTTCTGAGGAAACCAAGCTCTGGTTTAAATGAGCCTGTTACTAGAGTGCCTGGAGCACAGAGCATGTCCCTCACCACACTCCAAATAACAGAGAGGGACTGGGGCATGGAAGGCTCCCACATGGCCCTTGGGCAGCTACCTTTATGGATAAGCCCCAGCATCTCCCTTAGACACAGATCTTCCTCCCTGTAAGGAGTCAGCAAGGAGAGGTAGCTTTTCTCAGTCTGCATTTCACTGTGCACTGAGGATGAAGATGCCCAAGGAAGGAGCCCCAGAAACAAACCAAGGCCGTCAAAGTTAGACGTCAACATCTGTCCAACTACTATTGTACCCCATGGATCATCTGGGGAAACAGTCTAGCTTGTGCCTAAAGAAATGGGTGACTATCCTTCCTTACACCCGTAGAAGTCTCTTTCTGCAGACGCGTCTGTGGCTCTGTCCTCGTCTGTCCCGAATTCAGGGCAGAGGAAGCCACCATGGAATGCCCGCAGTACCGTTTTGTTTTTGCAGTCCCTTCCGAGAGAGGATAAAGTGATCTCAAAGACCAGAGGGCTCTTGAAGGATGAGTCAATGCTCTTTCCTAACAGAACCTGACTGCCTGAAACCAGGACACTGTTTCCTGAAATGGAGGGGGAGGCTGCCATGCAGCCCAAGACCACAGGCCAGGGCACTTGCTTCTGACTGGCCTGACTCTACAAGAGGCAGCAGTCTGTCTTCACCTTCCTTTGACCCAGAGGAGAGAGGAGATATCAGCACTCTATGGGCAGCATATCAATGCCCTTGAGTGTCCTCTACGAAGGCTCTTAAATCAAGAAACTAAAGCTGGAAGTACTTACAGGCTAAGGAGCGCTGTGGGGGCTACAACTCTATCTCTGTGGGAGGCAACAAGCCACATGCTCCTGTTCCCTTCCTGGAGGAGACCATGACCTTCTAGTGTGCACTCAACATAGGAATACACCTCCAAACCAGGGTCATCAGGTCCTGATAGCCTGGAACCCTGTGGTCCACGGGCAAGCGTTTATGGAACCCTAGCCCTCCTGCCTGAAGCCTCCTCCAAGCCAAAGCTCTCCAGGGACCCAGATCAGGTTTAGCGGGACCTGAACTCAAAGACACAAGCCCTGCCCAGAATGGCCACCTACTGTAACTGGTGGGTGACTGGCACCCCCTCACAAGCCCCTCTCCATGGCGGTGCAGGAGGTAAGCAAGGGAAGGAGTCTTGTTAGAAGGATGAGAAAGGGGGTCTTGAACCAAAACAGCAAGGCTGGGGGTTAGAGGAAGGGAAAACCAAGGGCAAAAGCAAGCTGGGGAGAGACCTCTCTGTCTTCAGTTAAGTCTTGACATTAATCTTTTCCTCACAGAAAAGCCACTGTGCTCCCAACTGAGGGCAAACAATGAAGGTGAGGGTGAGAATGGGGTAGAGGGACTGGAATGTCTTGCATCTTAAAAAGAAATGTCAAGTGTGATTTACATATTACTGACCAACTCTCCCAATTCCTCATGCAAATTAAGTGAGTCCCTTGCCTCCCCAACATTGGTCTCTATTTCTTCACTTTCATAGGTGGTGTCAAGAGGCTATTGTAAGCCTCAGTCAATGTGAAAGGTTTAAACATCTGGAATAATTTCTATTAGGCACAATGAAGTAAGAGATGCCCTTAGGTGGGTGCAACTGAGAAGATACACTGTATCTCATCTCTGTCTTTCCTTCAAGTGCATTCTCCAACACCCAGGACAGGTTAAAACCTCAAAGTACTGTAGCATCTCTGGAGAATTGCAAACAAATGGGGACAAGGCACGTGGGAAGCTGGCAGGCTACTCTGGTCTGAAGAAACAGAATTCATAAACTGGTGCCTCAGAAAAGCCCTTCCCTCCACACTGGAAGAAAGTGGGTACAAGAATCCAGCAGCCGCCGCCCTCAAAACAGAATCCTCTTCATCCTGCTCAGGGTCTTCCGGAGACATCTGTGCTGCCTGGACCAGCCAAACTCCATTCCTGTCCCACTCACCTCGGCACAATTAAAGTGCACAACTGGGGACACGTACCTGAAAAGTTCCTGGAGACGAGCATGGTTGTGAGGATGGCACCCTGGGGAAAGAAGAGACTCCTCTAAGTCCAAAGGGACTTCAGAAGAGGGGAGCCTGGCCCCAGGCAAAGGCAACTCTTGCTCAAAGTCCAAGAACATGAGTTTTCTGGTGCCCCAACATGAACAGCCTTCACAGCTCAGCTCCAGTGGGGCGAGGGGGAGGCTTCACTCTGAGAGGCCGGTGACCCAGAAGTGAGGCTCACCTTCAGTTTCCTCCGGGCATTGAACTTGCGTAAGCACTCCACCGTCTCTTGGCGGTGCATCATGGATGCTACTGTCGATCGTTGCTGGAAGCCAAACAGACAGGTCCGTGAGATCCCCATCACAGACCCTCTGCCGCTCACCTCAGTCCCCCATCACCTCGGCATTGATGGCTGTACCAGGATATGGTCACACACTCTGCTACCACAGTGCTTATCAAATGAGGTCAGAGATGAGAAAAAGCCTTTAGAACAGAAATGCCACCCACAACTCAAGGTCATGTTAAGGACAAGAAAACCACCAAAAATTGATGCTGGGTGAGGATACCAACAAAGCTTTTCAAAGGAACTGGCACGACCAGGTCCTGGTTCAGTGACTTCTTCATCAACTCTTTACTGAGTATCCGCTATAGTCCAGACTCTGCACAAGGGAGAGGTAGGCTCTACAGGGTGCCTTTCGAGAACCCCTTACACATCCCACAAGTTCTTGAAAGAAACCATGTTCTAAAAAGCTAAGAATTACCTTGAAGCAGAAATTCTTTATTTTTCTGAGACAGGGTCTTGATGTTGTACCCCTAGGCTGGCCTTGAATTCAAGGTCCTTTGCCCTTGCCTCTCAAGCGCTGGCATTATAGGTGAGCACCATAATGCTCGGTTCTTTTTTCATCATTTTGGAAGAGTTTTTTTTTTTTTCCTTCAATGTATTTGCTGTTAACATACTTGCCCCCTTAAACTGAGCCCACCAGACATAGTCTGCATTTCCTTGATGCCTCAGGGTCATAATGTAAGCATCGTTTACTATGTAATACTATGATATAGCAATGTCCCTGGGGGCTACAGAGAACTACAGGATTGTAAGTGGTGGGTCCCACAAAAATGACTTCCAATATATAGTGCTTCTGTTATTCCTGAGTGCCTCAACTGAGCTGGTCCTCACTCTATGATTGCGATCACAGTCAGCCAGGTTGAAAATAAATGCCATGGTCTCCGGCCTAGAGTGTCCACCACCCACAGTCTCTGCCTTTGCCGCTGACCTGCTTCCCTTCCTGGATCCCAAAGCAGTTCTCTACACCTTCTCTACCTTTTCCCCATTCCTTTATATAAGATTCTCCAATGAGAAATAAGAGACAGGGGCTGGAGAGATGGCTCAGCAGTTAAGAACACTGGTTGCTCTTCCAGAGGTCCTGAGTTCAATTCCCAGCAACCACATGGTGGCTCACAACCATCTGTAATGAGATCTGGTGCCCTCTTCTGGCCTGCAAGCATGCATGTAGGCAGAACACTGTATACATAATAAATAAATAAATCTTAAAAAAAAAAAAAAAGAGAAATAAGAGACGACTTGTGCACACCCTGCTTCTGCTTAAATCTCCACTCCCACACTGATCTTCCCTTCTCCCAGATGTGTCTGTCCTCATGCCCAGGCTGAACCGCTCACCTGGGCTCAAGAATCCCTTTCCCCCTCTGCTCTCCAAACCTGTCCTTCTTCAGTCAGTATTAGATTCTTTTCTAATTCATTATATTCAAGCTTCCATTAAAAACAAAAACAAAAACAAGAAACACTGGAATTGGAGGCCATTACATTATGGGAAACACACACACACACACACACACACAGAAGCATTACTTACTATGTGCTCTCTCTCTCATAGATGGAAGTTTAAAAAAAAAAAACTAGGGGGCAGGAGGATGGCTCATCGGTGAAGAGCACTTGCAGTTCTTGCAAAGGACCCAGCACCCACATGGTAGTTCACAACCATCTATTAACTCCAGTTCCAACAGACCTGACACCTTCTTTTGAGACCCCATGAGCACTAGTATGCACATAGTGCACATACATACATGCAGGCAAAATAAACATGTACAAATTAATAAATCTTTTTTTTTTTTTTT
>CABHPH010129413.1:715-16999 GCA_902168325.1 Peromyscus nudipes
AGTCATTGTCAGCCTTGGAGACAGTAGATTGTGTGACATGGAAATAATGGGATGTTCTAAGCCCTCAAATATTTCACAGGAATTTCTGAATAGGTAGCAGGAACTGTTTTAGTTATAAAGAAAAACATTTGGCCATGAGTCTTTGGCTCATGGTTCTGGTTCACCATCATGGGCTGTGTCTGGAAAAGGACTTCTGGCTAGCAAATGGACTCCTGGTGGAGCATGTCATCTAGAAACAAGATGTTAGCCAAATACACCATTACATCTAAATGGCATGACTATAGATTTTCATGTATTATATCAAATCAAAAGACAATTTTGCCACAGGCATCAGCTTGAGAGCTTGATGGGTGTGCACAGACAAATAGTGAAGATACAGTCAGACTTGTCAAAGCGTTTATGTGCCAGACGTCTTCATCTACTGGCCTTCATTAAAAGTCTACTTCCTGAAGTAACATGTTCAACCAGTGTGGGTAAAATGGATATTTCAAAAAGATAAGAAGAAACCGCCTAAGTTTATAGACAGAGACACTGAGGCCCATAAAGACTAACCAACTAGGAAAACATGAACACTGAGGTAAGTAAACTAATTTTATGACTTTGGACAATTTACTTAATAATCATTAAGATAGGATTGTCTTTTTTTCAGCATATGAATTTTTGAAAATAGCATGTGTCCTATGTGAACATTGTGAGGATTAGATGAGAAAATATCTAAAATACTAGGCAGTGGATGTTGTGGAATATTAGTTGAAGATGTGTTACATTCGTTTATGCTGTGAAATATTTGCTTAATGATACAAAGATGTGTTGCATTCTTTTATGTTGCATCTGTTTAACTCTGTGAAGCTGTGTTACTTTGCCTGCCTAAAATTCCTGATTGGTCTAATGAAGAGCTGAATGGCCAATAGCTAGGGAGGAGCAAGGATAGTCAGGGCTGGCAGGCAGAAAGAATAAATAGGAGAAGAAGGAAAAAGAGGAAGGAGTTGGAAAAGGAGAAGAGGAGGAGGATGCCTGGGGCCAGCCATCCAGCCACACAGCCAGACATGGAATAAGAAGGAAAGAAAAGATACACAGAAATAGAGAAAGGTAAAAGCCCAGAGGCAAAAGGTAGACAGGATAATTAGTTAAGAAAAACTGGCTAGAAACAAGCCAAGCTAAGGCCTGGCATTCGTAAGTAAGAATAAGTCTCCATGTATTTATTTGGGAGCTGGGTGGTGGCACCCCAAAGAGTAAAAAGAGCTAAAAAAAATGGACCTGAGGATTATTAAAGAATTGTTGTTTATAACTGAATGTCTACAGTGTTTGAATAAGATTAGAATGAACAGTTGTTGGTTTTTTTTTTTTTTAACTGCTGATTTCCCTGGTGAAGAAGAGAAGCCTGTTGTGAATAGAAGTAGATGTCCTTACTCACCTCAGATGGCTTCTGGACTTGTCTACTAACCACCAATTGACTACGAAAGACTTGCCAGGAAGGCATTTCCAATGTGCTTGATTAGGAAGGAGAATGGTGCTTTCATCCTCCAACTCTGCAGAATGCCTAGAAAAACACTTAGGACACCTTTCAGTCACAAACTTAGTGTCGACATAAAAGTGTGTGCTTGAGGTTTTGGCCACCCTGAACGCCTCAGCACAGAAGACCTGAACTTCCTTCTCACACACAGTCGCACCAACCACACATTCACATTTCTGGGTTATCTCTGCATCTTTGGTGTTTTCCAATTTTTATTTATACCAAGTTTTGTGGGTAGGCAAAACAGACCTGTAATCAATTATTAGAGCTAAATTTTTGCTCCTATTTATTGCTGAGCTGTTTGAGAACACCAGCTGGTCTCATATGCATTGTTAACAAACCAAGTACAGCTTAGCAACCATCCCTGATTATGGGATATAGACTTCAAACTATGCTTCTGACTAAATTTGCTGAGTTTGATGTTTCTAGTTTTCAGGAGAAGGGTATAATAGATACAATGCACTGTAAATGAGCCCAGTAACAGAAAATCTATATATTTAGATAATACTCTTTTCACAATAATTCCCTTCCATCCTGGGTTCTCTAATATTCTTAAATACAATTCTTCTTTTTTTAATTATTTGTTTTTAGGAAACAAAACTTATGTTAATCAAAATGTAGCTACCTTGTATTAATCTCAAATATTTGTCCTATTTTTTCTTATAAAGTTTGGAGCTCAGAAGGAAAAATAGAGCCAGTTTATGAGTTCTAGCCAAACCCTACTCGATCAAAATTGCTTTGTGTCTGTTCACTATAGAACGATGACAAAACTTGATTTAAAAAAAGCAAATAAAAAACATGTATCTTAAAATTGTTGTAGGGTATTCACCAGAGAAGACTGCTCAGACATGGGTTTAAGTCAATCAAAAGTCTTTATTAGCTGGCCAGCAACTACAATGGGTGTTCAGGATCCCAGTGTATCCCTGAGCCTTTCTCAGGGTGAACTTTTAAGCACAAAAACTATGTTCTGGTTGACATACTTCAGTTAGCAAGAAGCAGAACTACAGAAGATAAAAAGCAAGGTTAGTATGTTTAGAGACTTTTAGAGAATTATGGACTTTGATGGATTGAATCTTTGTTTTTGTTTTCGCCAGTGGTACTGTCTGTGTGCCAGGTTTCATAGCCATCATGGAGTCAGTTGTGCTACAGTCAGGGGCCTACTAAGGTCTTGGGCCTTAAATATTAAATTCTATCCTTTTCATTTAGCAAATTCTATTAAGTGCCTCAAAGTGTAACAAATTATAGTTGTTTTATTCCTACTGCTTGTCATGGACAATAGTAAATAACCATTTGGAGATGAGAAAGTTTAGTTAAAATTCTACTTTATTTTAAAAGACTATGGATCCTTCTGGGTCCCAGTGACCTCATTAATCAAATAGTTATAAAACCACTACTGAAACCCTACATTTTATGACTCATAATTCAACTGAAAGGAGAGGAATGTAACTTCAAAATATAGTTATAGATTTGTCAGCAACAGCCGGAATTGAGATATACATTATAGAGATGTATTCAAATCTAATGGCTTCTGATTTAACAAGATACACTAAATTAAAACATTTGTATAAAGCAAAAAAAGAAAGCATGCTACGTTCACTAGAAACATCTCTCCATGTTAGTTTATGATGTGATGAAGACGGTAGGGTTAGTGTAGAACAGAAGCTACCCAGAGGATCTTGAAGCATTCTTGTTCATTGGAAATGGCTCTCTGAATCCAATCATGACTTAATCCAGGCTTATAAGCATGTATTGGTCACCTGCTGCAGCCAGAAGTGTCTGCAGTGTCTACTGTGCTGGATTGCCAGGAACACCAACATAAATAATTTTGTTATGTATAACATAAATCCAGATCCAGCCTACTGTTTTATTTGTGTGAATGTGTATATGCACATGGGCATGCATGTGCTATAAGTCAGAGAACTGTTTGTGATAGGGGAATGTCTCCTCCCATGCTGCGCTTCCAGGAAATCAAAATCTGGTCATCAGACTTGGCAGCAGGCATTTTTACCCAGTGAGCCATCATGCCATCTGCAAATCTACTATTACAAAGAGGCCTAAAGCTATTCTTCTAGAATAACAGCATAATTGTTGTAATCCATGTAAATATGAGCTAACAAGGAAAATAGTAAGCTAAATGAGGGCTCACTGATTACAGGCCTAGTTTGGCATGCTATTTTACTAAATTCTAAATTCTCCAAGTAACTGCAGGAATAAAAAGCAAACTCCTAGAGTATGAACTGTTTCCTTAAAGTTAACTATTTAAATGATTGCGTACTTTATTATATTCATATAAGTGAACAAGAGAGTGTTTTTAAATATAAATAATCACATGTCTGTAAGAATAAAGAGAAATAGTTTGCAGAACACACATGAACAGAAGACCTACATCCAAGATGACTTTGCGCCTCATTTTTTGTGAATAATCTGATAACGTATCAACCAGCTTTGGGGGGCAGACCTGATGGGTGGGAAGAGGCAAAAGTAATTCAACCCAGTGGCAGAGGCTGCAAACTACTGGGGCTGGCGCTGTTCTTAGAGAATGCTTGATCAGCTCTTGTGAGCTGGAGGCTACAAACTGCAGTTACAACCTTATAACAGGATAGTGGCCTCACCTGAGCAAATGTCTCAACAGAGTAAACCTACCTCTTCTTGTTCAACATCTTACCCAGCTCTGAACATATCTTAAGGATTGAACAAAAGTAGAGAACAGAAATTTTTTTTTAAATTCCTAAAATGATGTGAACTCCATTTTAAAAGCCGTCTACAGGTTTCAGCTTTTGACATGTCTTTTGAAATGGCCGAAGTAATTATAAAGCACAGCATATCATGGTGTTTATTTTATGCAAATAAGTATATGCTTCTAAACTTTTGTGTGTTAAATATAGCATTTGAGGCTGCATCCCCAATGACTGAGTCTATAAACCTAAACAGGGTTTTAAGAATCTATAATTAGTATATGGCATAGGCAGTTCTAATGTGGGTAATGGGCCCTGGCATCCACAAGTTCAACACTATAGCTTAGAGAGTTCAAAAGGAGTGGGTAGCTGCTGTCTGTTTTAGAGGGGGTGAATAGCCTCTGCAGTTGAGTTATGATCAGTTCAGTGGGTCAGATGCCAAGGTAACTAGCCAATGAAATAACATCATGAGTACTATATATTTTAAAAATCCAAAGAAGCCAGGCGTGGTGGCACATGACTTTAATCCCAGCACTAAAAGAGGTCGAGGCAGGCAGATCTCTGTGATTTCAAGGCCAGCTTGGTGTGCTTTTTGAGACCCTGTCTCAAAAAGAATAACATAAATAAAAATCCAATGGAATCATTTTTGGCAGGGATTGGGAAGAAAACTTGAGTGTTTTGTTGTTGTTTTTCTGAGAAAACCAGTTCTCAAGAGGTACATGCGTACTTTAAATCAATTACTAATACTTGCGTCCTTTTTTTTTCCTTTTGAAGGAATCTTACCTATATCACCCTTTCACATGCTTATGGACTCACTGATGCTTTTGAGTTTTTTAACTATGTTTAACTGGTTATTTTATTGTTAGTATTTGCACGTGTATTTCAAAGGATGTTCAAAGTGCTAAAAATGACCCTTGCACACAGGTTTCTTGGAACTTCCCTATTTTACAACCAGCCTTTACTGTGGGTTTTTTTTCTATGCCAGCATTTTATCCTGTGTTACTAAAAGCAGAGAACCATGCTACTTTCTCCCCATCTTTAGCTTAAAACAGCCCATTTGCTTCCTCACGTAGGTCTGGAGGAGATACGCTCGATCCATGATGGATATTCTCATTATGAAGAACGTTCATTCTCATATTTTCACCACATGTCACACTTCAGAGTTGGCACATATGATGAAGCTAGTCACCTTATCTATATCTGCTTCAAGAGTTTGATGTAAATGTTAGATTCATTAGATATGGTTTACACCCCCAGCTCAGCAACTTTAGAAGCTTGAAAGAAAATTGAGGCCTACAGAGATAAAGTGAAATTGTAAATGTTTAGCAGTTTTCTTTTCCTTCTTTTGGTTTGTTTGTTTGTTTGTTTGAGACAGGGTCTCCCTATATAATCCTGGCTGTCCTGGAACTTACTATGTAGACCAGTCTGGCCTGAACTCATAGAGATCCACCTGCCTCTACCTCCTGAATGCTGGGATTAAAGGCGTGCGTTCCCTCGCCTGGCCAGCAATTCTATTGTCATCTACAAGTAGACATTCTATTAAACTAATATTTTCCTCCAAAGTATAAACATGAACTCTCTTTGGTTTTTATATCTTAATTTTAATTCTTTTAAAATTTTTATTACATTTGTGTGTGTGTGTGTGTGTGTGTGTGTGTGTGTGTGTGTAAGTCAGGGAACACTCATAGAGTCAGTTTTCTCCTACCAGATAGGTTCCAAAGATCAAACTCAGGTTATCAAGCTTGGTCACAAATGCTTACAAACAGCTGAGCCATTTCACGGATGCCAAGGTCCATTCCTGACACTTATCTAAGGATTTTTTAAAAAAGTCCCAGCCCTTTGCCAAGCAGTGGTGGCACATGCCATTAATCCCAGCACTCAGGAGAAAGAGACAGGTGGATCTCTGAGTTGGAGGCCAGCCTAATCTACAGAGTGAGTCCCAGGACAGCCTGGGCTGTTACACAGAGAAACCCTGTCTCAAAACAAGCAAACAAGCAAAACACTGTGTGTGTGTGTGTGTGTGTGTGTGTGTGTGTGTGTGTGTGTGTGTACTAATGAATTTTATGGGGGTTACAAGAATTTATTACAGGAATATGGGTGAGAGTTTACTTCCAGGAGCAGAAATGACCCAAAGACAACTCTATCACCAAGGCCCACCCTAGCATGAGTGACAGCTCACAACGCTGGGAACCTGGAGCACACTGTACAGCCTGCAGGTAGCTCAACGGTTTGGAGAGTGTCCTTTCCAGGAATCATAGAAAAGCTTGGCTTGTGATTCACACAGGCCCTGGAGCCCAATGGCTAGTTCCCATGTAGATGTTATATGGTTTTGTTTGTGGAGGTCCCCTGACATATTATAGACCCTTGTCCATAGAAGCTGGCTGGCTGAGAGCTAAATGACCCCTCCACCAGGGCACAGCCAGGTCTGGGAGATAGGGCAAGCAAAACATTCTTAGCCCCAAATCAGACTTATGGTATCAAATGCTCAATAACTTCTAATTGAACGAGTTTAGTGTTAGAGGCAAGGCACAACTACAGAACATTTCTGTGTCAGGCCCTTCAACACGTGCGCATATAGATGCAGTGTTTAAATGTTGTTTTAAACTACTATTCTTTTCCATGTAGATATTGTCCTACTTCAAACTATTTGAAAAAAAATGAATTATCCGCTTAAATAATTAAAGTTTACCCAGTGGGAAGGATTTCTGTCCCAGAAATGTCAAACTGTTAATTAGTTTCTCTCAAGTACAGTCTATATTTAGCGAAGAGTATACTACCCCCCCATGACATGAATGAACGGCACAGAACAGTCAAAGACAAAGAATAAGACAAGTCACCCCATAGATCAACTCCTGAGTGACTTCTTGACCTGCTCCATGGGAGAGGAGTCTTCAACCTTCCATAATCTTACTTCTCTTGTCTGGTGCAGAGGTCACAAGTGACCTGAGACCATAAGGAGGGAAAGCCAGTTGGTCTTTTCAGCACACCAGTTATTGAAAAATACGTGCTTCTGTAGAAAGGACTTTAAATATGTTGCAGTTATATTTCCACCTATAGGCATCCCTTCTTCTGGACAATAGTGACTACTGGATACTGAAAATTTGAGCATCAAATGAGATGGATGGAAGGAGGAGAGGAGGGGAGTGTAAGAGACTCGAGACACATCAAACAGTTGAAGAATTAAAATCAATGGAGTCGATTTCAAAAGTTGTCATAGTTTGCTACGGTCCCTATATATGAGAAAAAAATATACATGAAAATGTGTGGTGAAATGCCTTCTGTTTTAATTTGTTTCTCAAATATTCTGTTATACTGAAATTCTGGAGCAAGAAGCTCTCCTATGAAGGCACTTTATACAGTATTTGCATCTGTTGCCAGGTCACTGATGTGTGAAGACACTTAATGAACAGTGATGGGTTGACAGCTAAAAGAAAACCTCTTGCTGGGAGCAATAGCAAACACCTCTGTTCCAAGTACTTGGGAAGATGAAGCAGAAATGTCTTAAGTTCAAGGCCTCCCTGGGTACACAGTGAGAGCCTATCTCAAAAAAAAAAAAATCACTGCTACAAAGATGTAACACAGCACAGAGACCAAGAAGAGATGAAGGCAGCTATGGTTTGCAAAAGAAAATTCTCTTTTAATCGAAGATGTAACCTGAAATAAAAGAGAACTTTGTGACTGAGTTACGACAGCAGGTGAGAAGGTAAAAATAGCTGTTAGTGTTTTTAAAACATGTTTGTAATCTCCATAAATCGCAATAGCACCTATAGCTAGACTTGGTATTGATCCCCAGAGAGAAGAAGTGGGGAGGGGGGTGTAAGGGAAGGAAGGGAGAGAAAAGGAAAGGAAGGGAGAGAGGGAAGGGAGGAGGGAGGAGAGGGAAAGAGAAAACAAGAAAGAAGGAAGGTGGGAGAAAGAAATGAATGGAATGACAAAAACGTGAAATCATAAATAAAAGTAAAAGATGCAGTCCAAACCATTTTAACAATGAGTTTATCCAGATAGGGCTGATTGCAAAACAAAAGGGCCAGATAAAATGGGAATAATCCCATGCCCTAATTGCAATCACAGTGTTTGCTCTCTGTGTGTGTGTGTATGTGTGTGTGTGTGTGTGTGTGAGAGAGAGAGAGAGAGAGAGAGAGAGAGAAGAGAGAGAGAGAGAGAGAACTTCATTGTTTGGAAAGATTGAAATTCCCTCTGTATGCAGTGAAAACCTAATAAATATATCAACACTGTGAGAAAATAGAGCATCTTCATCAGCAATTTACAATTCTATAACAGTATTTTAAAGGTGACATGGAAGGCTACAATCAAATAATTTGGCATCAAAAAAAGCCACCTTCTTTAAAAGAAGTGAAAATAAAAATGTTTGATTCATTTCTTAATTTCTAGATTTAAGAAAACAAATCAAACATCTTAAATAAAGAAGTCCAAAAAACACCTAAGTTTCACAGGCAAGTACAAATAAAGAAAACCACAACCACAGCCAACACCAATCACAGGGGTGCTCCTTGTGGGCCTTCAGAAGACTGGCAGAAACGACACTTTTTAACCTGTTTTCATGTTCGTCCAAGATCTTGAAAGAGAGGGAGAGATAGAGACAGAGAGAGCAGACGGAGGGGAGAGAGAGAGAGAGACTGCATCAAGACGCTCCCTTGATTTCTCAAGTTCCTAAGACACATGGTAAGTAAGAACACTTACCAGATTCAGCATCTAACTTCAATGATGGACCCAACAGCAACCCTTCTGTATCTGGATTACTATGAAGACTCTAGCACAGATCATCCTATCATGGAGACTCTCTCCCACACTTCCTACACATCTGTCTTTCTCCCTATCTTTTACACAGCTGTGTTCCTGACTGGAGTACTGGGGAATTTCATCCTCATGGTTGCACTGCATTTCAAGCATGGCAACCGAAGACTGATCGACATCTTCATCATCAACCTGGCTGCCTCTGACTTCATTTTCCTTGTCACGCTGCCTCTTTGGGTGGACAAGGAAGCCTCTCTAGGACTGTGGAGGACTGGCTCTTTCCTGTGCAAAGGCAGCTCCTATGTGATCTCAGTGAACATGCACTGCAGTGTCTTCTTGCTCACTTGCATGAGCATGGACCGCTACCTGGCCATCATGTGCCCAGCCTTATCCAGAAGATTGAGAAGGAGAAACTGTGCTTATGCAGTCTGCACCAGTGTGTGGGTCATCTCGTGCCTCCTGGGACTACCCACTCTTCTGTCCAGGGAGCTCACTCACATGGATGGCAAACCGTACTGTGCGGAGAAGACACCCACTCCGCTGAAACTGATGTGGGGTCTGGTAGCCTTGATTGTCACCTTTTTCGTCCCCCTCCTGAGCATTTTGACCTGCTACTGTTGCATCGCGAGGAGGCTGTGTGCTCATTACCAGCAGTCAGGAAAGCATAACAAAAAGCTGAGGAAGTCCATCAAGATCATCATCATTGTGGCATCAGCCTTCATCTTCTCCTGGTTGCCCTTTAATACTTTCAAGCTCCTGGCCATCGTCTCAAGGTTGCAGCCAGAATACCAGTTTTCCGTGGAGTCTTTCCAGCTGGCCATGGAGGTGTGTGGGCCCTTGGCATTTGCCAACAGCTGTATCAACCCTGTCATTTACTACGTCTTTGACAGCTACATCCGCCGGGCCATTGTTCGCCGTCTGTGCCCTCGTCTGAAGAACTATGACTTGGGAAGCAGCACTGAGACATCAGACAGTCACCTCACTAAGGCTCTCTCCAACCTCCTCCATGCAGAGGATTTTGTCAGGCGAAGGAAGAGGTCTGTGTCGCTCTAAAGGGAGCTGTGATATTTCAAGCTCTGTTGGCACTCTTAGGACATTGGGTTTTGTCAGCAATGGAGAAAGAGAAAAGCATTAAAGATGAAATTCACATTGCTTCATAAAGCCAAGAAAGTGTTGATATTTTTTTTAAGTCCCCCGGAAGAGCGCCTGTGTTGTGGATATAATTAGGCCATATTGCTGCATTTTCAGCTAAATGGTCTTACTTGGCAATCAAGCCAGCCAGGCAAAATACAAGCTCCATTGTCTTGAACTCATGGGCTGATTTCCTCATGTGCATCAGTGAACCTTCAGGCCTTTCAGGACCATCCACCCCACTGTTCACACTGGGCTGTGTTTTGAAGAGACACTTTCATCTGGTAAGCAACATATCGGGCAGCAGGATAACAAAAAAGTATACTTTATACTTCTACTCTGTAACTCACAGTCCCTGAGTGACTGAGATGGATTCTGTCTGGTGAGTCTTCATCTCCTTCCAGCATTGACTTTCGTCCCAGGCCATTCTTGACAGCTTTGGTCTGGCAGGAAAAGTTCATGAAGATAAAGCCACTTTGTATTGTGTTTATGAACCGGGACTCACCTCATCACCTGATCTAAAGTATGTTAACAAGGAAGCGTGGTACAAAGTTTGACCTTTACCTTATAAGAAACACTGGTAACAATGCAGCTTATTATAATGCTATGGTAACTGCTTTTTAAGGTTTTAATATGCTGTTTGTTTTCATTGCCTTTATAAATTAGAATCTGACTTTGTTGTAATTACATGTTTTTAATTACCTGTCATCCAGTTATCAAATGAAAACGTTACTACTAATGTAATTGGGCCTTGGAGGTTTGGGCCCACCCCTATGCAGATTTATCACTTGGGGTTCTAATTAAAATGTTAGTGCTGCACATTCCTTTAACAATTCTTTTGCTTGGTGTATATAATTTCAAGATGACGTGGGATGTTCTGTAGCCAGCCAAAGAAAAAGAACTGTAGCAGAACTGGTACTAGTATCTTCCATATGCTTTCAGTGCTAAAGGCCTTGCTGAGTCTCCTTACCTAATACAGTACTGAGTCGGCTTGCACCCTTATTTAAAGCAAAAAAATGCAATTAATGGCAACAACAAAAGACCACCCCAGCAAGTGGGCTATTGATTCCAGAAAATTACCTTTTGATCACTAAATGTTGAACTTAGAAATAATACAGATTATTTTCAGGGACCAGCTTAGTGGATTTCCTCCCAAGTATCTTTCACAGTAAGAGAAATCTCAAACATTGGACATGTTCTTACACTGAACCTATTTTGAAGGGGAATGTGCTGGTTTGGGTTCGACAAAGTATTCAATGTCTTCTGTACACTGTCCTTCTATAAGTATTTTTTCATATTAAAATATTAATTTCAATAACATTAATACTTGTACCAAAAATGTGGTGAACAGCTATTTAATAGATTGTTGCATTTATAGAAGAAGAAAGACTGTGTAAACCATAGCAAATAAAGTTTTCTGACAAACTTCAAAATTGAATTCAAAATAGTTGAACAGCTCCTCAAAGCTTAAGCAAAAGTAGAACACAGAACACTGAGGGTACATTTTTATCATACAGAACAATGAAACACCTTAATAGTCATGGGAGTTACTGCTTTTGAGAAATGCTTCTTTAAAAATTAACCAGCTGAGAAAGCCATTCAAAATGAGAAAGCCTGAGATATAACTGTAAACACTGTCTTAATGTCGGGTCTTAACTGTTCTGACAACCAATATCAAAACTGAATAAAACAACACACACTGCCAAGAATTTTTAGAAGATAAACCTGACATCCCAACACATCCTATCTTGCAGGTTACACCCAGGCTTAGCGAAACAAAGTGACAGTAATAACCTAAAGTAATATAGTAAGGTTGCTTGTTTTCATTTCTTTAAGCCAGTCTTTGTTTTTAACAACAAAACCAAAAGCATACCGATGTTCAAAGCATTGCTAGAGTAGTTTTTACTGAATTTATCCCCAAAGAAGCCCTCCATTAAACCCTTCATAAAGTGTTGCCTGATCATCAATGATTAGTTTTAAAAAAAATATAATGAAGACATACACAGTCACAGGCACATATCTAAAGATCGGAACTAACCTGATACATCTTGCGATTCATGTAATCTCTCCCCTCTGACATGCCAAATCACTTCTGTGCTGACCATAATAACGAGGGGAAGCTATGCATACGACTGAGGTGATCTATCACTGGGGTCACAAGCTAATTCTTTTTTTTTAATGCAGAAAGCACAGTATATGGTGGTGGGTGGAAGAAATCTTGCCCTATGATTCATCTCCTCCCCTCAAATCACTCTCCTTTCTCACTGGCAATCTCAGAAGTGTGAAATGACTTGTCTGCTGTGTCTGGCCTCATAAAAGAGTAAGCCTAGGTTTTTCTACAGAGCTCATTCACAAACGTAGAGCAATACTAAAATAACTGTGGATGTATTATTAAAAGTCATGCCACAGGTGTAGCCTGCTGGCTGGGCGATGGCGGCAGCCTTGCCAGAGTGGAAGAACCAGAGGTCCATTCAAACCACTGAGCTATTTGCATTTACTGGCTCTCCCAAGTTCCTTGTCTTCCGTAAATGAGGCTTGGATTTCCTTCTGCAAAGCCTGTGATTATTTGCTTGCTTTAAGTCAACTTTTTTTTAATTTTTTTTTATTGGAGAGAAAGTAATTGTGGCTAGAATTTATATAGAGTTGTCCAGAGGGAAGAGCCTTCCAATGTTCTGATTTTATTTTGCAGATGTAAAAAAAAAAAAAAAAGAAAGTCTACCTTACAATGAGTTGCCCTTGTTGTTTCTGGTTAGCTTAATCATTTCCATTATAGAACTGTATTTTATGACTGAATTGATAAATTAGAATTGTGTCATAAATATGACGACTGAGCCCCCCAAAACCCTGCTTTAAATGTCTAGTACACCAAACTATTAAAATAGGTTCTTAGGACACAGTGAATAATCAGTTCCAATAAAGAGTCTACTTGTTATATGTATTAAGTTATTATGCACAAGATTTCTAAAGCCCAAATATACTTTAAAATTACCATGAGATGTTTTTTACTTGGCTGCATGTGGTTAGGTTGAAATGTATCCGGTTAGACAAGTGTCCATTCAGAAGACCTGTGATACAATGTTAACCTTACTTTTACAATTTGTCCTTTGTCTCTAACTGATGTTACCAGTCTAACACTTCTCGGTTATTTTTGTTTCTAATTAAGAAGGTTTAATAATTAACTAGTCTCCTATCACTCCCTTCTAAGAATTAGTCTTCATTAACAGTTCTCCCTACTTGTCAACATTGATAGGAAATTTAACGCTTTCATTAGTGCTTATCAATTCTTTTTAGAAAATATTTACTTTTATCTCCTTGCTTATTCAAAGGAAAGTATAAAACATTTTCCTTCCTAGCGTATTTTGTGATCTGTGTTCCATAAATGCATCCTTGTATTTGCTCTTTGTTACGAATAAGGCATGAGCTATAAGCTATTTGTACATCAAATAAAATTTTATGCATAAAATGATATAGCACTAAAGACTACTTTTTAAATTTTTTTCTCTGCTAGTCCTCAGCAAACTCACCTTTGCTCTTATAAAGTACAGTCCTCTGCAATTACTGGCAATCAATTGTGAAATTTTCACATATCCTTGAATTGTCAATTCCAGAATAACATAATCAACTTCATAGAAATTTAGTGAAGTGTAACATTCAAAAAAACTGTCTGGATTACAGAAAATGAGCCCAAATGGGGTATCAGTCCTAACTATATGGCCTCACTCTAGATAAATGGTTCGATTTCTCTTCTCGATGTTTGTGGTTTGAATATATGATTTTTATGCTATAGATCTGTGGGGTTCTTTAAAAGCAATGGTATCACACACACTATTCTAAACACAGTGTTAATCGTAAACAATGTGTTGTGACACTTTGTTAAATCCCCTCATTGTATGTATTTTTTTAAAGCAGACACACTGCAGTCACTCTATTGACAAAAACACTTCCTTGTATATACATACTTAAGTATACAAACCTATAGTGCAATCACGGCTAATAAGCATCTATTAAAGTTTGTTATCATGATTAAGTATCTTATTGTGGTTTCTCAGAACACAGAAATCTTTCACCGTTTACTAATGTTCTAGGTAAATTACTTGAGCTGCATGTAACTGTTCTCTATGTACTTGTTAAACTATGGAATACAATGTGGCTGTAAAGGAAAGAACACGCAAGTGTAAAACTAAGTGGCACCTGTACCTACGAAACACTTCATGACAAATGCCAGTGGACTAAATGCCCTGGTAACAGTGTAAACAAATAGCCTGCTCCGCGATTGATTTAGGGTCCATATATCTATTCTCTCCATCATCTATCTGGGACTTTATTAGACTATAGTATGTAAAGATGCCAAAGTAGAACGTAACTTATTCATGAAGTTACCATAAAGTTATTTATTTTATAATCAAAGAATGAAGTACTGATACTCAAGAAGAGCCGTTATATTTAAGACGATTACAAGTCAAATAAATTTCTTTGGTCTTTTCCAATGCTAATGAAAAACACACACTTACTTACTCTGTACAGCAGCCATAGCTTATTGCTTCAGATAATAGAGGGCTGAGTGTGGGGTACGTGGCCACTCCCTCAAGGAAGTGAAAATGCTGCCTCTGTTCTTAAAAGTTGTTTTTTAGACTCCATAGATTATTTTAAAGACAAGAGGAATTCTGAACAGTTTTATGTTTTTATTATTATTGTTGTTGTTGTTGTTATTATTATTATTTTGGTTTTTCGAGACAGGGTTTCTCTGTGTAGCATTGCGCCTTTCCTGGAACTCACTCTGTAGCCCAGGCTGGCCTCGAACTCACAGAGATCCGCCTGCCTCTGCCTCCCAAGTGCCGGGATTGAAGGCGTGCGCCACCACCGCCCGGCTTATGTTTATTTTCAAAGGACAAACTAAAGAGGTGTGCAGCGGGGCGTGGTGAGGCACGCTTTTAATCCCAGCACTTGGGAGGCAGAAGCAGAGACAGGAGGATCTCTGCAAGTTCAAGGCCAGCTAGGTCTATAGAGCTAGAAAAATCTTGTCTTGAAAATCAAAAATTAAAAAAAAAAGAAAGAGAAGAGAGAGAGAGAGAGAGAGAGAGAGAGAGAGAGAGAGAGAGAGAGAGAGAGAGAAGAGGTGTGCAAAGCAAAGCAGACATCTCTCAAGAACTTTCCAGATTCCGTAACTGGGTAAGATGCCCTCTCGCTTGCCCTCAGCCTCCAGCAAAAGCAAAACTAACAGCTCAGGTAGAGAAGTGGAAAATGAGAAACGGAACTCCGCCTGCGGTTTTGCTTTTGAAGCTAAAATACAAATTCGCAGGGCTTGCAGGCAGATGGAAAGGGCTTCTCTGTTTGTAATGAAAAGGTTCACAAAATGCAGACCGGACTCCTGCATTGCCAAACTACTTTAAAATCAGTTGAGAATTGAAAGAGTGAATGCAGAGCTACATGATCCATGAAGCTTCAAGGGTTTAAAGTCAAAGCCACTTCATCTCCACAATTAAAGCAAAGCACACTGGCTATAGTCTTGTGGAAAATATTCACATAAGCAATCAAAGATGACCATAGTAAAGTAACAAAACACAGTCTTACCTGTAAAACTGGCAATCACTTATACATTAAATACTGTTTGGCCAGGGTTAGAGCTGTGTGTTGCAAGGGAGGATTTACTAAGCGTCATCTGATTAAGCTTTCTAAATGCAATTTAGAAGTCTTTATCAAGAGCAGTTCCACTTACAGGATTTGACCCTGGCAAACAAATGTGGACACGTCCATGGATGGACATGCGCAAGGAAGTTTCTCCATATATTTTTATTGCAGCATTGTTTGTAGGAGAAAAATGAAAACTTACATGTCCAGAATTGACTAAATAAGGTTCATGCACACCCTTACTATCATATACTATGCAGTCATAAGAGAATATTCTGAGACCTTTGTCATGTCCGAATACCTGACTCCTTAAAAGCAACTATTTGAGAAGTGCCCTGCATTGAAAAATTTTAAAGATGATGGTTAATCCAAAGTTCATGCACCCCTTCATTTTACACTAGCACACTTCATATCAAATCTTATGTTTTTATGTCTATCTCCCAGAAAGAGAAAGAGTTCTTTCCTAATCCTGCAGCATGAGTGGGGTCTGGAGAACTGTCTTCATATGTGAAAATCCCGGCCAGGTGGTGGTGGTGCACGCCTTTAATCCCAGCACTTAGGAGACAGAGGCAGGTAGATCTC
>CABHPH010129414.1:0-10946 GCA_902168325.1 Peromyscus nudipes
AACTATAGTTAGTTTCGATCAGTACTTGTTGAGGTGTACTAAAGGACTTTAAACCTGTTTATTAAGCACGCATACACACTCAAATCTTAGACCCAGCAAAACAGCCTGATTCACATACTCGACAAACAAAACAAATTTATCAATTTTTTGGGGGGTGCGGGGGGAGGGGGGGTCACGGGCACATTGTGAGTGGAAATCTGGACTGCTTTTTTGACCTTGGGAAGCTCAATAATGTATGATGTCTTAACTTGCTGAAACACCTATGAGAGGGGAGGAGAACAGTTTAACAAGAAAGAGACAGAGTCACGGGAGACACCACCCAGCACATCCTCCCGACTCAGCCTTCCACAGCACAGCTCACCGGTTTCACACTCCTCGCAGATGAACCTTCCCTCGGGGACTGCAGTCAGCCCCAGGCACTCCAGGTGAAAGTGTCTGCAGCACTTCCCCTCACAAGAGACCAGACCATCACCAGCGGCTTCACAGACCTGTGAGAGTGAGAAAGCAGCAGTTCTCAAACTAGAGATCAGAACTGACCAGGGTATTTGCTGAAGTGCAGGACACTGGGTTTTTCTCCTAATATTTTTTTTTAATAAAAAGTATTTATTTATTATTATGTATACAGCATGTATGACTGCAGGCCAGAAGAGGGCACCAGATCTCATTACAGATGGTTGTGAGCCACCATGTGGTTGCTGGGAATTGAACTCTTAACCTCTGAGCCATTTCTCCAGCCCCTCTCCTAATATTCTGAGTTAGAAGGTCTAAAAATGGGACCCAAGAATTCAAATTTCTCTTTTCTGGTTTTTTTTTTTGAGACAGGGTTTCTCTGTGAAGCCCTAGGTTCAGTTCCCAGCACCTCCGCAGAGCTCACACAGCTACATGTTAACTCCAGTTCCCGCTTCTGACCTCTTCAGGTACCAGGCAAACATGTGGTGCACATATCCTCATGTAGGTAAAACTCAAAAAAATTAAAAAGGAATAGGTAGCTGGGCATGGTGGCATACTAGTCCAAAACCAGTCTGGTTTATACAGCAAATTTCAGACCAGACCAGGCTACAAAGTGAGACCCTCAAAAACAAAAAGACAAAAACCCAATGAATAACAAATATTCCAGTTCAGGGCAGGGAGAGCCACAAATACAGCTTTAAAGCAATGTAATAAAAACAGAATGAAATAAAAACCCAGGTGCTGAGGACACTGCTGGTAGAATGGGATCACGTTTACAGGTAGCCACCTGCCTACCTGACACACGGTGTCCTTCTTACTCAGGCCAACGCCTCTCCGAGACAAACTGGAGTCCACCGACTGTGAGTCAGAAGCATCTGCATCTGCAGCCGCTGAAGGGCTATCTCCTTCTTTCTCAAAGCCTACCTATTTGGAAAATGGCACAGGATAAAGAAAAAACAATCCTGCAGACACAATGCAAAGCCTCGTGCGACTGGCTCAAATCTATCTCAGCATAGCCAGCCTGCCTTCCCTGCCTGCCTGCCTTCCTGCCTGCCTGCCTTCCTGCCTGCCTGCCTGCCTATCTTCCTTCCTACCTTCCCTTCTCTTCCCTCACTCCTTCCCTCCCTCCCTCCCTTCCTTCTTTCAACCCAGGGATGCTATTTATCTGTCATCTGGGAGAAACTGCCCCTAATATTTAAAAAACAACAATGACAAAATTCCTCTGGTTCTGTTATGTAAGAAATCTACAAAGTAAGTTACAAGTAACCAAAGGAATTGTTTTTTTTCCCTAGTCAAGCTATGTCTTTAACCTCAGCCCTGGGGAGGCTGAGGTAGGTAGGTGTCTGTGATTTCAGGCCAGCCTGGTGTATATGGAAAGTCCCCAGCCATCCAGAATTATATCACGAGACCCTGTCTCAAAAACATATTTTTAGAAGTTTTTATTTTGTTATTATTGTTGTTGTTATTATTATTATTATTATTAGTCAAGGTCTCACGATGTAGCTCTGCTGTCCTGGAACTGGCTCTGTAGACCAGGTTGGCCTGTAACTCAGAGATCTGCCTTCTGAGCACCAGGATTAAAGGCATGCTCCACAATGCCAGGACCTTAATTTTTTTTTAAACAAGGCTGACCACCACCACCACATAAAGCACCTGACTTGGATGGGTGTAGTTTTCAGACCCTGACTACCCTACATTCTCTTACAATGGACCCTGAAAGTCTGTTTGGAGGTTCAAGCAGGAGAATTGGGGAAAATGGCCCCTTCCATTTTCAGAGAGTTGCATATGGAGCAAGGAAGAAGGGGCATCGACCTACCCAGACCTACCAGACAGGTAAACTGAATTATCGCGGTAACCAAGAGTTCAGCCCTACATCCTGCCACGAGCGTTTACGGTTCCCTGGTTTCTCCCACGGAAGCATACTACGGTGGCTGGCAAGGCAAGAAAGAGCAGCCTGGCCAGACCCCTGCACACACTTACCTGCAGATCACTCAGTCCTCGAGAATCGGAGTCAGACGTGTCTCTGTACGCGGAATTAGCCGTGTCCAAATCAGTTGAGGCGCGACTCCTTTTCTTTAGAGGCTTACAGGAATCTGAAATCTCGCTGGCACCTTAACACAACACACCGAAATTAATCCTAAAACAGTATTTAGGGTTATTGCTTTCATTTTTTTGTAGGAGAGTATTTTCTTTCCCCAAACTCATCTTAAGTGTGTTGAGGGGAATTCACAGCTCTCTGGAGCACTGAAGTTGCAAGTGAAAACTTCAGAAGCTTCTGGCCTTCCTGGTAGAGGTGGTTCATTTACAACTGCGCTATAAAACATTAAATTCAGTTCTGCTCTACTGCTATCTTCACCAACAGAGCCCAAGTTCCAATCTAGACATCCATTTTATCAGAACTGAAGGACAATTGATCTGGAGCAGTTCAGAGAGCCTTTCGATTTTGTACGGGAAGACATGGAACCCAACACAGTGCGGTTTACAGATATGGTTGCAGAGACATCTCCATCTTGTTTTATTAGGGATGTGACAAATCTTTGATTTGTATTCGATTCGTACACGGATAGTGCCATTTCAACCCCCAAATTTTGCAATTCAGTTGATTTTCATCCCCCCAAATCAATTTGGACGTTCCTAATTGTTCTTTCCTGGTAACGTGGCATTTATTGTGACCGTTAGCAAGTGCTGCAGCACGCCTACACTGTCAGGCCATGTGGAGGCGCGTCACTGAGGGCTGTGACGGACAAGCAGTGTTCCAGAACAGGAAATCACCAAGAACCAGATTAGAGGCCTCCGGACTTTGGGAGGGAAGGAATAAATATATATTTGAAAAAAAAAAAAGGCAGAGAATAGTGTGGAAATTTTTTTAAAACTGCGTGTAATACAAATCCAGCCAAAACAATAGTGCAAAAGTTACAAAGCAACAATCTCTTGGGCTAATGCAGTAGGCTATACAGAGACAGCCGCGATGAAATGTGCGGATAGGCACGGTGAATACCAAGGAACCAAGGAGACGGTTAATATTTCCACCCACAGTTGTCTTTTCCATTTCCCCCCAAACTTTCCATACAACAAACACATCTAGACCAGCCCAGCAAGCTATGGTGGAAGTGCAGTCCAGAAGAGACTATGGAGAAAGAAGTCTCCTGAGGCCATGAAGATCCGCAACAGGCTGGATGGGAGCAGCGCTTGGTGTACAGCCATATTCTGTGGTGGAAGATGTGGGCCTCGGGAGACTGCTCGGGTTACTGGAACCTCGTTATCACATCCCATCCTACAAGTTTGCACTGAATGCTTCCTGACAGCTACAAATGAGGGTGCCTGCCCAGGTTAACGCTGATTAAAAAACACAAGTACACAAATCTATCTCTTTCATTGCTGGTGTGTGGAACCAGAACACCACCACAAAATATTTCCTTGGCCTAAGAGATCACTGAATTAACAAGGAGTTTTAACAGAGGAACAGGAGCGCTGTACTGAGAGGCTTTCGAAGGGAAACACAGGTACCGCCAATTCCGATGAGTTTCTGAAAATGCTAGAAAAATGACAGACCACTGAAGACAGCTGCCATGCTGTTCTCCAGGATAACGGCACTAATGTTAAAAAAAATAATAAGAGCTTTTAATGATTGTAATGTATACAGTTTGGGCCATTTGGCAAAACCCTGCAGATGTGTATTAATGATGCTTTATTTAAAAACAAAACAGTCCATGTTGGAATTGATCAGGGTAAGTTAATGGTGGTTTTTAGGCTGGACCCATGATTTAAGCTGTACCCATCCAGCTCAGACAAAAAAATAAAAAGAGAGAGAAATCATCTGAATGTTAAAGCAATTGTTCAGAGTCTTGAAGAAACCAGGCCAGAGAATGCCAATAATGATGATTGGCAAAATCAAAATCAAAACGAAAGAAACTTTATCGAGCCGCCGACAAAGAAATCTTGCACGGAGACTCCAAGTCTGGAGTTTCTGGGATGAAATTGTACAGGAATCTCAGTCCACAGTTTCCTCATTCGCTGCGGAGACGGAGCTGTCACTGAATCTGACAGAGCCCTGCACTCCTCGGTCCGCCGCCGACCCTGTGGAATGGTGGAAACACAACGCAATCAGGCCTCCTAATCTCGCAGCGATCGAGCGCGATGTCTGTTCTTGGAGCTCCGCCAAGCAGTGTTCCCTCCGAGAGGCGTTCAGTTCTGCTGAGGATCTCCACGGAGACCATCGCTGCAGACTTCTCCCCGAGAATGCAGAGAGGCTGGTGTTTTATTTTATTTATTTTTAAATAATGCAATTTGCCCAGAGTAAACTACAGGTATTAGATACAGTTTGAGCTCACCCAAATCGCATGAGTCATGCTATGGAGTCTGTACTATACTCAGATTGCACACAGAAAACACATATATAAGTTTAAGGCTTCTTAAACTTTGTGCATATCTCAAATAGATTCACGTATGGTCATCTAATAGTGGCCATAGTCATACTATGGGTCAATTTACAAAAAGATTGTACAGCACTGTAAAGTGTGGCAACACTGTTCCCAGTCAAGCTGTCCTGTCTGTTTGCCATAGTCCATTTTTGACAAACATTAATAGCTACTATTCGGTATTCAGTCGAATACCAAAAAAGTGGATTCGTCACATCCCTAGTTTATAAGCCAATGAAATCCCAAATCTTACGGAGAAAAGTTGGAAACAATATCAAGTCTACATGGTGTTCTCGAATTTACCAAAACAAGAAAGACTTTTCATGTGGAGGTGCAGAGTAGGATCAACTCTAAAAGTCAGTCAGTCTCTCTCGCGCTCTCTCTCTCTCTCTCTTTCTCTCTCTCTCTCTCTCTCTCACACACACACACACACAAACTCACACACATATGCACAAACACTAACACAAACACACACACACACACACAAACTCACACACATGCACAAACACTAACACAAACACACACACACACACACACACACACACACACACGAATACACATATGTGCACACACACGCACACCAAGAGGGGGATGAAATTTCACAATGAAGAGCAACAATGATTGACAGAGACAGACCAAAAAAAAATACATGAAGTACAAATACGTTATTCTTAAAAACTGGTTTAATCAAAGAAATGCCAAGCAGCATCATAATACTGACTCACCTTTCTGTAATCCAGTCTTCAGGGAAGCCTGGGGAGCTGTTTCAACCTGTTTGGACAGAAAACCACAGCATTAACAGGAAGGTTTTTCACTTTTAAAAAACAGAGGGAAAAATCACGTTTTCATTGATCTAGGTAGTGACGAGTGACCAATGGTTACCAAGAATCTGAATTCGACCCCATCTGGGGGGTCAGGGAGGGTTAAGTCCTATCTGCCTGTGCTGAATACCAAGTGCCAACACACAGCCACATGCTCTTCCGCGAAGGCTTCCCACCACTCCCTTGGTACAGGAGAGAACGAGAGTATTTTCCTCAGCGTCTGGGAGGCAGGAGGGGGCTGTTTCTTCGGCCAGCCCCAACGTTGCTACGAACCCCTCCCACCCCAAAGACATTAGGATAAATTGTTACTTACTATGATACTCAGGTTAATGTAACTCACGCCACTTTAAGACCCTTCCGCGCCTGCACTCACAGCTAAGTTGCTGAGAACCGGGACCCTCTCTGTAGAGAGTGCTATCTGGCTCCATACAGCTGGAAGCTCAACACTTGTGCTGCTACAACAAGCTTAGTAAGTCTGTGACACTGCAACAGCACTTTCTGGAGTGTCTTATGAACAAGGTCTTGATCCTACATCAGGAGAGCGAGATCAGAAGTTATTCTGCCAATGTCTACGTCAAACACGTGGTGCTGGGAGACTGAACCATTGGAAGAGGGAAGAGATGCTGTTTGGAGAGGTTCCTGTTTAGGCTATGAGTGAACTGTATGTTTCTTTAAGGTGTGAAATATGCATGTTGAAACACATTTTGTAAATATTTAAGGATTGTTCTAAGCTTTTTAAAAATTTTTTTATTTTTTTTTACAACAGGTAAAAAAACATACAACAGGAATGCTTTTTGTACGATACAATTAGTTGTACAAATATAAAATCTTCTAAACAATCACTGGTATTATTCTACTACTAACTATATATAACACAGTGGCAGTAACATTTGTCCCATTATTTTTACTCATTCTGTTTATAAATTTGAAACTGACTGGTCACAGACTGAATTTGGGAACCAGGTGGCAAAGTCACAATTTCATTTTGGTAACAAATACTATAGTTTTGTCAGAATTGGAATTTTTTGGAATTTCCTAGATATGGAAATTATGATAAATGACAAATATTACTAAAATTTTAGCTAAATATTCTCAAAAAATGTTTTATATGCCTGTGATACCATAGAGCACCCACAAAGTTAGCTTTTAAATTTGGAAGTTTAAAATTGTGAAGATTTTTAAATAAAAAAGTACATACTCTTCCATGGTAAATGGCTTTAAAATATTCAACTTACTGGAACTAATTGTGGAATTGTTTTAATAGTAGGTGGTTGGGCTATAAAAAATAAATATTCTAAAGCTGGTTGTGGCATCAGACACCTTTAACCCCAGCTCTGGGGAGGCCGAGGCAGGCGTCTAGGAATGCCCGGCCAATCTGATCAGTACACTGAGTTCCAGGACAGCCAGGGTTATACAGTGAGACCATCTCAAAAAAATGAAGAAAGAAAAGGAAAGAATATTCTGGGGACACAGCTCAGTGGCAAAGTGCTTATCTAAAAATGGATATTCATTCACTTTTTAAAAATTAAAAAAATTCTGTGAGTTTATAATTTATAGGAGAATCATTTCTAAGAGTTATTTGAAAAGGTAATTTAACATGTATATTACTACATTGATTACACCAGTTGAACACATTCAATCAAAATGTAATCCCCTCCCCACACACTTTTTCCTTGAATATTGTTTATCTAACAGTCTGATTCCAGATGAGTGCCATTCCACTGGAAAAATAACATTTCAAAAGATCTGCGATACCAACAGAAGAAAAAAAAAACAGATCATCTATGATTACCTGCTTTTTAAATATAAGAATATAAATTAAATTAATTTGATTTGTTTAAAAAATAAAAACAATTTATACCAGCAGCTTAAACCCAAAATCAAAGTTTTAAAAAGGGAACTCCAGGATGGTTCCAAGTAAAACTCATGAAAACATGAACTCATTGTGCTTCTAACAGAATTTCAAAATGAATGTAAGGGTCCTGCACCACTGCTTCCCATCCCCCCAACCTGTGTCCTGGGACAATGCTGAAGCACCGTCCCAGGACAGCTGTGAGAAGTCGCCACTGCAACCCAGCAGGACAGCAGGAAGGAGAGCTGAGGAAGGAGGCCAAGGCGGGAGGATCTCTGGTGACAAGAGATAAGCCACCACATCCCAGACACTCTAACTCGCTACATGTAGGAAGCCAACCTGCTCCTTCTTGGTCTTCTTCTTTGGCACAACCTCGGCGGATTTCTCTGACTCAGATCGAGTCCTGATAGATCTCCTCTGCTGCTTCTTCTCTCCTGGGCCTGCAGGAGGGCGGAAGCACACAAACAGAGAAAACTTACTAAGGGGCGGGACCCCTCTGGTTAAGAGCTGACCAGATTCTTGACTTTTTATCTATTACTGACAGAGTGTTAATTGAAAGTCATTGAAAAGCTTTTAAACACTTGGGAACACAAAATCATTTAATAGCTCAAATAAACGGAGGATGGGCTCTATAAAAGACCCAGTTACACATAAGGGAGATATTGATTTAGTTTAGTTTTAAAACGGCAGAGGCATAGTTTACTCCTTCAGGCTGGTCAACACACTTAAGGAAGTGCAACTCAGGGGATGAAGGGACCGAATGGAGGGATCAGCACCAAAGGCTTTGCTATCCCATACACACAGAAGGACTGAGTCCAGGTCCCCGGCAACCCCTTTAAAACAAAATCAACAAAAAGAGGTGCATGCTGCACACGCCTGAGATCCCACTGCTGAGGAGGCAGACGGGGGTCTAGCCAGAGACCCTGTACCAAAGGTGAAAATCAACTGAGAAATACACCCCCAGCTGCCTCCACACACAGGCATATGCACCTGTGCGTGTGTCCACATGCGCGCGCGCACACACACACACACACACACACACACACACACACACACACAGAGGTTCAAAATCCAATCACCAGTACACATTTTGCATCTTAAGTAAGCTGAGCACATTTGATCTATAAAGGGCAACGCAGTGGGCACATTGTGTAAGTTACACTACTGCCACACCAACCGAGTCAGAGGAAAAAGCAGGACAGGCACAAACATGGGACCAAACACAACCGGTACCTTGACTGTCACACGGGTGCTTGCTTTATGTCACAAAGCCCTGCACAAGATCCCCTGCACCACACACACCAGGGCACTTGGTAGGCTGAGGCATGAGGGTCAGAAGTTCAAAGTCATTCTTAAGAGGTTACCTGAGACTAACCTCTAAAAGAAAAAAGTGAAATAAAGACAAACAAACAAAAAACTAACCATGGGAAACTAATTAGGACATATTATTGGTATTTTTCCATGCTAAATAGTAAAATAAGCTTAAGGGGTGTGTGTGTGTGTGTGTGTGTGTGTGTGTGTGGTGTGTGGTGTGTGTGTGGTGTGTGTGTGTGTGTGTGTGTGTGTGTGTGTGTGTGTGTGTGTGTGGTGTGTTGAGATGGTGGTCTCACTATTGTAGCCTTGGCTGACTTGCAACTCAGAGACATCCATCCAACTGTCTCTGCCTAAGTGCTGGGATTAAAGGCATGAGCCACCATGCCTGGCTTAAGATTTTTAAACAGTACAATTGCTTAAAAATAAACTGATAAAAATTTACACAGACCTCATGTGAAAAACAAAAACTGATGTGGCAGCCTGGAAGAACACCGAGCCAGGAATGAGTATCTCTGTGACACCACGACCAGCAATACCTTCACTGCGACTATTTGTCAGGTCTGCAGTACAACTGACCGAAGGCCCTTCCTTAGAAGACTCACTTCCTGAGCCGGTGGGATGGCTCAGCAGGTAAAGGTGCCTAACACCAAGCCTGATGACCTGAGTTTCAGCACCAGAACCCACATGGTAGATAAACAGAACTGACTCTCCCACATTGTCCTCTGACCTCCCGTCTTGTGCCTCCCTTATAATCAGATAGAAATGTCTCCCACGCAGCAATGAAGGTAACCTGCAAAGCTCTGCATTTCACTGCTTTGGGTTACAGGGAAATGCTTCCTTCTCTTGGGTCAAATCCAGAACAAAGAGCAATCTCACTATTCTGTTTTTGGTAACACTATAGTATTTCTTTTAAACCAAACATTTATTTATTTTGTGTACCTGTGTATGTGTGTGTATACGGGCACACAAGCCACAGTGCCAGTGTGGAAATGAGAGGACAACTTGTGGGAGTGTGTTCTCTCCTTCTACCCTGTGGGTTCCGGTAATCAAACGCAGGTCTTCAGGTACCCACTGGCTATCTCACCAGCCATTTTCCTTTTCGTGTATGTATGTATGGGGTACACCTGTGTGCATGCATGTTCACATAGGTATGTATGTGTACAGGTGTGTGTGCAAGTTTGTGCACATGCAGGTGAAGGCACGTTCAGGAATCAGTCAAACCCAGGGCTCACTGATATGGACAGTCTCCACAGCCACCTTCCGAGGCTGGAATTAGAGGCGGGTTACCATGCTCATCTGGCACTTATGTGGGTTCAAGGAACCGAAGCCCCTGTCCTCTTGCTCACTGGCAAGTGCTTTAGCGGCAAGGCTATCCCCACGGTGCAGCAGCAGTATATTCCAGAACTGTAATTGATCTGCTTCTAGCACCAAAGCCACAGTCTAGTCACAGAAGTCAGTGGTGGTTCTGGAACGATCCTTTACTCCCAACTTTTCTCCTTAAACTGATAAAAAATGTTTAATAAAACAAGAGAGCCTGCCCTCATAGACCAGCTGAGGATTTCAGAGATCTCATGCTCTAGTATAATCATCAGTACTCAAGTACTACCTAGAAAAACAAAAATGCAAACAGCTTGGAAGCAATAGCAAGCAAGCAAGCAAGCAAACTAAACCTGCCTGTTTCTAGAGTGATGTGTGGAGTTGGCAAACAGTCCAACTGCAGTTACCGGACTTCCTTACCATCCTATGATGTGTTGACCAGATCTAACTTTTGGTTTCTTTGGGATGGGCTCTCATGCAGACCAGACTATCCATGAACACACCATCTAATCAAGGGTGATCATGAAATCCTGCTCTCCCTGCTTCCTTCTCTAGTGCTGGGATTACAGGCAGGAGCCAACATGCCACTCGAGGTGGCACCGGGGTTTGAAGCCAGGGCATTGTGCATGGCAGGCAGACACTCCACCCACTAAACCACTTCCCCAACCCCGACCTACTGTCTTACAGAGGGGGAAGCAGCATGACTTCTTTAGATGATTCTGAAAGCTACCCAAAGAACAGACACATACATTTAAAACCACTAACAATTTTTAT
>CABHPH010129414.1:11046-25124 GCA_902168325.1 Peromyscus nudipes
GGGGAGGGGAACTTTGGAAAGAATGTAGTAACCTAGTATGAATATAAACATCATTCTTCAAACCACAGAAATATGTCAGCGGCACAGTTAATGTATTTAAGTTAAAAAGAAGCAGCAGCTCAAGAACGCTCCATTTGCAGCTGAGATGCTACAATGGCTTCTAAGGGGAAACAAGCTTCTCTTCTGACCTTTGGACTACTAAGTGATTTTTACAAAAAAGTGAGATGATATTTAAAAAGACAAAAGTATGCTTACCAACCATTAATGTTAAATTAAACTAAAACCAAAAGCTGTAGTACCCATCCCTGAAGGGAGGTTCTAGTCAAAACTTAGTGCCTAACCTCTATGTGTCTAAGGAAGAAAGCCGGTTGCCTTTTCTAGGCACAAAGAATGAGAACATTCTACTTAACAAAGAACACAAAGATGCAAGTTCACAGCAGAACTTGAATTTCACAATGAACAGATCACACAAAGACATGTTCAACAGCTGAGGGGAGGGAAGAGAAACATGACCCATTCATAAAAGCTGTGACACTTAAGAAGTGTCCAGTAAAGCCGCCGGGTGGCGGCACATGCCTTTAATCCCAGCACAAACAGGAGGCAGAGGCAGGTGGATCTCTGAGTTCGAGGCCAGCATGGTCCACATAGTGAGTCCCAGGACAGCCAGGGCTACATAGAGAAACTCTGTCTCGAAAAATCAAAAAAAAAGTAAGTGTCCAGTATGAAATTAAGAATTTATTTTCCCCCTTCTTGGGAGACTACAGGTGTGTAAATAAAGATCTAGATATCTCACTTAAAATAAGAAAAATTAACAAAGCTGCTCTAAAAACTGACATGCCTACTTGAGCAGCCGAGGCCGAAGGGTTTTGTTTTGAGTAGTCACAGCAAGCACAGATCATGGCCTGGCCTCAGTCACTTGCTCATCGTCAACTTCACTTTACTGATGGTGTCTGACATGACCCGCTGCCACCTGCTACCCCTCGGTTCTTTAGCTCAGCTTCCTTTCCCGACTTGACACTGGATAAAGACTCTGCTTACTGTGCCTCCTTAACTGTGCCCAGTGCCCTCCTGAATGATCTTGCTCTGCCCTGCATCCCTCCCACCAGTTTAGAGAGCTTGCCCAAGTCTTTTTCTGAATGGTGGTTGTTATACAGTTATTGTAATAATTCAACTGTATCCTCCATCACAGATTTACCTGGATTACTACTGATTCAAGAGCTCTATGTCTGCTTTTCCAGACCCTGACTCTTCCAGAAGATTATTTGTTCAGTACATTATTATAGTACACTAAGAAGGACACTGGGTCAGTGAGATGGCTGGGTGGGTAAAGGCACGTGACACTACGACTGAGCTCCATCCTGGGAGCTGTGGAAGAACAGACCCCATTTCTGCAGGCTTTTCCTGACCTCTGTGTACATCCACAGTGGCACACATACAAACAAACAGTATGTCGTTTTTTTTAAAAAGGAGAAGTATGTATTTGGTCTCTGTTCTTCATTCCCAAATCCTTTCTAATTCTCTGAGTGGTATGAACGCATATCTGTCCTGTTTCATCTTTGCTCTGGTTCTAAGTAGATGACAGAGGACCATCTTTTACTGAAGTGAGACAACTCCTGATGGACTGCTGAGCAGAGGCTAGTCACTAGAAGGACAGAGCCACTCTAAGTTTTTAGTTCCAAGCCCGAATTCCTGCCCAAGAAGGGAAGACAGGCTGCAGCCAAATTAACAACAGGTTGTACCCACGTGATGAAGCCTCCTGAAATCCTCTGAACTATGGCCTTAGAACCTTCCGATGAGGACACGAGAGGTGCAGCTCTCTGTATCTGCTGTCAGGGAGTCTCTTCAGCTGCCTGCATGTCTGTACCCTCTGTGGCATCTTTAATAACAAACTGGTACGCTTCAATGAAGTGCTTACCTGACTTCTGTGAGCCACTCTAGCAAATGACTCCCTCAATCAGAGCAGGGAGCAGTAGCACCCCCAACGTACAGGCTGTAACCAGAAACTCTGGAGATAGGGTCAGGCATGGTGGATGAGGCCAGATTTGGAATCCAATGTCAGCCTGGGCTACATAGGGAGAATCCTGTCCTTAAAAAACCCAAGTCCTGGAGCCTTCTGGAGTCTACACTGAACCCAAAGGTGTGGGAGCTGATGCTGGTCAGGGCAGCAATTGGGAGGTGGGAGCAAGGGGTGGTGAGTTCAGGGCCAGCCTGGGCTTCACAGCAATACTCTACCTCCAAGAACCCAGAAGCAGGTAAGTTTAATCCTGAAGGGTGTGACAGTGTGAGGACTGAACCAAAGATGAGCTGACACATGCTTTAATCCCATACTAAGGAGGCAGGGGCAGGAGACACCTGAGCTCAGGGCCAGCCTCGTCTACAAAGTGAGTTCCAGACCACTCAGAGACACACAATAAGACCTTTTCTCACAAACAAAAAGGTCGCTCAGCAGGAGTTTAAGAACTGGTCAGTGTGGGGAAAAAATAATCCACTCATCTGGGTTACAGGAGAGTGCAAAATGGCCAATGTATCGCAGAACAGAAACATTTATTTTCCTATATTACAAAATCATTTCTTAGAATTCGAAATCTTTTAAAAAACACAATAAAGATTCTAAATGCCCAAGCTAATTAACATTTTCTTCTTCACTTACACCAGCTTGCATACCAGGCAAGCACTGACCTATATAAAAAGCCTATAGGGGTGGGGAAGAGTTGTTGAGACAGGTTCTCGCTCTGTAGCCCAGGCTGTCCCGGAACTTAGTATATAGCCCAAGCTAACTTTGGCCCACAGTGGTGCTCTTGCCTAAGCCTTCTGAGCATTGGGTAACAGGTGGAACCACCACTTGGCTCCCACCCCACTGCAGTGTTTGATTTTGGCACAAGGTCTAAGTTACCCACACTGGCCTTGGAGTTGTGAGGCTCACGGCAGCCTCTTCACCTGAGATTAAGGTTCCATTTTCACTGGTCATGCTAAGCACTACTACAGAATAGTCACTGTATCACTCATGCAGTTCTGTTGCTATGACACAAACCTACCAGACAACCAGTTTACACTAAGATCCACTGGAAATTTTTTTGAAAAATAGCTCTAGATTGATAGGACGGCTCAGTGGATACAGGCACTTGCTGCCAAGTCTAATCTGAGCTTGATCCCCAGGACCCACACTAAGAGACTGACTCTAACAGGTAGTCCTCCGAGATCCACATGCATGCCATGGCATGTGTGCACGTGCACACACACACACTCACAAATAAATAATGTAATTAAAATTTTAAATCAAAACAGAGCCTTCGACCTTCCAAAGGCACACCCTTACTAAATACAGGGGTTTTTCTTCCTGTGTTTTATTCTTTCCTTTCATTTTGTTTTATATGGCCCTGGCAGGTCTGGGGAACTTGTTGTGTGGACCAGACTGGCCTCAAATTCACAGAGATCCACCTGTCTCTCTCCCACTCCCTGCTTCAGGCATTTCTCTTTTAAGGAAGAGTAACAGTGCTTAGTTTTCAGTCCAGGGTGTCTGTTAATCAGAGAACAATCGCATTAGAGTACCTAGGTCCTGGGTCCAGAGCTACAGACACTACAACATCTACCAACAGCTGTGTTTCTAATCAAGGAGAAGGGAGCAATGGTGAGGAGGAGGAGGCTGTCTACTGCTGCTAGAAGAGTAAGCTGCTGTCCTATGCAAAGAGAGAGGGCTTAGCCACGTCTACAATTCATAGCTACACTCACCCCCGTCTCGTTTATTTATTTATTTAGAGCTGGGGTGTTGCTGGTTTCTTTTGGCTGGGATTACATGCACACTACCATACTCAGCATAGGATTTATAGCTGTATTCTTAATTATGGACCCATCCTAGTATTTAAATTCCTGTAGGGAAAAGAACGGTGAATAAAGTTCTCTAGTTCTGCTTCATTCTTTTCCTATTAAAATAATTGCTTTTAAAATAAAAATCTTTAAATTTAATTTTATGTGGATGAGTATTATGCCTACATGTCTGTCTGTCTGTCTGTGCACCATGTGTGTACCTGATGCCTGTGGAGGCCAGGAGAGGGAGTTAGATCCCCGGGACTGGAGTTACAGAGGGAGCAGACAAAGGAAGGCTTCTCACTATGAAATACTTATGCATGTGTGCCACTGCGATCTGTTTTCATTCATCACAGTTTCCTTTCAATAATGAAAGTTGCTTAGGAACCTCTCGGGACGGACCCAGGTACCCCGTCAGTCATACCCACCTGCAGAGCCAGATGTTGCCTCGGGAGATGACGTGTTCTGAGTTGGCTTCTCATTTCTCTGACTCGGCGAGGAGATTATAAGCCTGTCTTGCCCCCTGACACTTATTTCTGTTTTGTTACCAATTCCCTTTAAAATGAGGCAGAATAAAAAACAAGTGATTAGCAGACACACAGTATCGTGAGCTTATAAAGACGGTTTAACATAATCATAATTTGCTCAAACTTGTCAATTATGACTAGCCATTATCAGAACAATTTTATTAAGTCACCAGGATGTATTTTAAAATATACAATGAGATCACTTGAAAGAAAAATGAAAACTATTTGCCTTAAGTCCAGGTGATAAATACCCTTAATAAATGAACCTGCACCACCCCATTTTCTGTCAAAAACAAAACAGTCCCTAGTCTGAACAGTTTCTTTCTTTACACCACTGTCATTAGGTGAAGTCATCTGTTACAAAGGTAGAAAGGCCAATATGCCTTGAGATGAGAATATCTTTAAATAAAGATATATGCCATTTATGTTTATAAAATGTGACCAAATAGGTCACATGGAGCAGACAACAGGTTCAGTTAACTTAGATATTAATTTAGGTTTTTTTTTTAAGATTTATTTATTATGTATACAGTGTTCTGTTTGCAGGCCAGAAGAGGGTACCAGATCTCATTACAGATGGTTGTGAGCCACCATGTGGTTGCTGGGAATTAAAACTCAGGACCTCAGGAAGAGCAGCCAGTGCTCTTAACCTCTGAGCCATCTCTCCAGCCCCTAATTTAGGTAATTTTAATGTATTGACATAAGAGCCATTTTAAGTGTTTTACTTATTTTTCAAAAGATTATTTGTCTTTAAAGATTTATTTTCATTTTATATGTATGAGAACTTTGCTCACATGTATGTGCAGCAACCACATGCATGCCTGCAGAGACGAGAATGTGGCCTTGGATCTCTGGAACTGGAACGATGGTTGTGAGTCACCATGTGGGTGCTGAGAACCAAACCCAGATCTACAAGAGCAGTGAATGTTCCTAAGGGCTGAGTCATCTCTCCAGCCCCCAAAGATCAGTTTTATCTTGAATTTCCTTTAATAGTTTTAGGGTAAGGGGGTATTTTTTCATACAGAAGCAAACAAAACTATCTCTAAGAATAAAGGCAATTTGCATTCAAATAATATGCAAATGTTGCTATCAAAAGAGTCACAGTGGGGCTGGAGAGATGGCTCAGTGGTTAGGAGCACTTGCTGCTCTCCCAGGGAACTGAGTTCCGGTCCCAACACCAATGTTTTGGGGCTCACAATTGCCTGTAGCTCCAGCCCCAAGGGATCTGAAACTCTCTCTGGCAAGGAAAGGAAATGAGAAAGGGGAAAGAGAGGAAGGAGGGGAGAGGAGAAAGTAAACGGAAAAGAAAACGGAGAAGTCGAGTGGAAACTATACTTCAAGCATTTCTGGGGAGCTGAGCCCTACTGAAATCAATTAAGCCCACCAGCAGAAACAGATGAGTGGAGGACCCTTAACATTTCTAAGAACGTTCTAAGCATGAAGCAACCCTACATTTAATCAACTATTTTAATGTGCATATGGTAATGGAGGAAAAAAAACCACAGAATTCCTTAATATACACATGCATAAGATGCAACTAAATCAAAATCACAAACCCCAGACTAAGGAGCAGGGTGTGAGGTATGCACACATTCCAGTGTTACAAAAAACTCTGACACCTTCAAGCCAAAGACTACCTGCCTTCGGTGGAAATCCAGGGCAGCCTGGTAGAGGTTTTCAGTAGCTGATCTATACCACTGAATCACCTTTTCCTCACCACAGGTCATTATAGGATCAACATAGCAATGAAATGTCTCTAAAACTCAGTGAGATAACCTAAGCTAAGAGGAAGCCAACAAAACTTCTGGCTCAGCAATGCCAAACTGAATGTGGCCTTGACTCAAGCAGCTTCAAGCTAGATTAAGAGAAGGACTGAGCAAGGTATAGGCACAACTGTTAGGAGAAGTCCTGGCCAGGAGGCATAATCAGCCCATATTTTGATTTTTTGAGACAAGGTTTTGCTATGTAGCCCAGGCTGGCCTTGAGCCCCTGCCTTCTGAGTGCCAGAACAATAGGCACATACTACCAAGCCCAGTCAGAGGAGTACATTATCTAATAAGAACACTGAAGAGTTAGGACATGCAAGAAATCCTCACCAAATCTGCACAGTCCAACACAGTAGCCACATGTGGCTGACCTGAAATGTGGCGAGTCTCAAGTAAGATGTAAGCCACGGCTGGTGGATACAGCTCAGTTGGTCCAGAGCTTGTCTAATGTGCAGGATTGCTAGAACCAGCTGCATGTGGCATGTCTACAATCCCAGCACTTGGGAGGCAGAGGGAAGAGAGTAAGAGGTGCAGGGTCATACTCAACTACATAGTTTAAGGCTAACCTGGGCTACATAAGACACTAGAGAGGTGGGTGGAGGAGGATAGACATTGAATTCCAAAGACTTAGATGAGAGAAAAAAGTAGGAAACAGCTCATCAACCACCTTGTACTGACACATACTGAAATAATGTTTAGGTACATTGAGTTAAATGAACTGTGTAGTTAAAATGCAAACAAAACAAAACAAAAAAGCCACTGCCGGTACAACCAAACAGATCAGCAGGCACAATTGTTCCAGTAGAGTTTATATATATATATAACAATTCAGATAAAAGAAAAATTTTAATAAAAATCATACTTTACAACAAAGAAAAACTAACTCTACAAATGAGAAACAGGCAAGCTGCCCGGTTTTTTCCATGACTTTCAGGAGCTAAGCTCAATCCTGGCTGCATTGCTCAAGATTAATCGACTACAGATGGGAGTCTTACAACAGGGAAACAGGGAGAACACAGCTTTTGCCCAGAGTAAACGAGACTGCGTGCTTCAACTGCAGTGGATCCAGAGGGCACTTAAATCACATTCTTAAGTGGTTTTAGTACCATTTCCCCAAGCCCCTAGAGAACAAGAGGTACCTTCGTTGAATAAACAAACTGATCAATGAACTTCCCATCTCCTGTCGCGTTTTGAAGAGCAAACACTTGTTCAATTTTCACAACTGGAGACATATTACACTTCTGCAAATCTAGGCTCCCTTTGTGCATTGTGATGGAGGCTGGTAAGGATTTCCTTGCGGCCGCTGTTTTCCAGGCTATTTTAACAGGAGGGGGCTCTTCCTCTTCCACACTTGTGTGCCGCCTCTGACTCTGTCTCCGAAGGTCAGTACTTGACTGTGAGGAGGCCACCTCCCCAGCATTGGTCTGTTCTGGCTGACTATTGAGCACAGATCTTGGTCTTCGAGGTTTCTTAACTTCGGTCTTGGAGGTAACGTTCTTCTTTGTTTGGGATGAAGCCTCTTCTGGCTGCTTGTCAATGTAGATGAAAGTGTACTGTTCCACTCTCTCTTCTCGAGTCATCTTCAAAGCCTTCTCCGCATGTGCAATGCCAATGTCCCACTGGGCACGTTCTCTCTGAGGCCGGGGTTTCCGAATCTTTATAAAAAAGATACAGGCATTAGATGAAATTTTAGAGATCTTTTTTAGTCCAAAAGGCACATTAAAACCGACATGTATTTTCCAGGCAGTCTGCCATTTTTTTCAAGTACACATAAATACTTTCAGATTCTCCAGACAAATAAATGGAATGTGCTGATCCCTCACCATCAATAAACTATTATTGCTGCTGGGTGGTGGTGGCGCACTCCTTTAATCCAGCACTTCGGAGGCAGAGATAGGCGGATCTCTGTGAGTTTGAGGCCAGCCTGGTCTACAGAGTGAGTTCCAGGACAGCCAAGGCTACACAGAGAAACCCTGTCTTAAAAAAACAAAACAAAAAAAACCCCAAAAACAAAACAAACAAACAAATAAATAAGTAAGCATTCAAGCTAGTATTACTCTATTAAATGTCATGAAGGTCTGTTCTTTTATCTACATTTCTTTTGTTGATCACTCTGCTGAAGAACACCCCAAAGAGGAGTTGTCCTTCCATATCATATTTACTCAATAGTAATAATGGAAAAGAAGGAAGACTATAGAAATGACTTGTTTTCTGGGGCCAATAAACACTAACATTAAACATGCCACTGCCAAGTTGCTATTTCCTCCACAGGTAGGCAAGGAAGTCAGGTACCGTGGGGGTCTCGGCAAAGCTTGCTGCCAGCCCACGTTTGGAGATGGGGCCAGCCTACGTTTGGAGATGTGGGCCAGTCTATGCCAATAAGCAAACATGGATAGACTGAGAGAAGGGAGAAAACCCAAGGAAGTAACAAAACCAAGAAAAGCGTGTGTTGGGGGATGGGGCGGTGATGATCAAACCCTGAATCCCTTTCCACAGTGGCTGAGCAGAAGAGTCGGGTGGGCAGGAGGGGAAGAAAGCTTTGAACAAAAGTGTGTGAGGTGGCCAGGGAAGTTAACTGAAAGTGATGAGCAAAGCATCTAAGAGCTGTTGAGACGGGCCCTGAGGTGGCTCGGCAGGTAGAGGCACTTGTCTCCAAGCCTCACTAACATCCCTGGGACCCACATGGCAGGAGGAGGGAGACAACTTCCCCAAGTTTCCCTCTGACCTCCACATAGACATCGTGTGAACCATACATGTGTACCCAAAAGAAATATAACAACAGGTTGGGCACAGTGGCACACACCATCAATCCCAGGACTCTGGAAGCACAGAAATGCAGGTCTGTGGGAGTTTAAGGCCAGCCTGGTCTACGAAGCAAATTCCAGGCCAGGCAGAGTTAACTAGTGAGACCCTATCTCAAAAAACAACAACAAATTCAGTAATAATAAAATTTTTTTTAGGAGTCAGACTATGAGATGCTATAGTATATGCTAAATGTCGATGACATTTAAACTATAAGGCTAATAAAATCAATTAAAATCCTCTTTATGTATTGAAATTTGCTTAGGCCCAGTACTTGGGAGACAGAGGCAGAGGCAGATTTCTGAGAGTTTGAGGCCAGCCTGGTAGTTTCAGGACATAGTGAGTTTCAGGACAGCCAAGGATACAAAGGGAGACCCTGCCTGGAAAAGCCACTCCCTCTCTCCAAAGACCAGAAGACCAGAGTTTGATTCCCAGTACCCACAGCAAGCAGGCAGCGCACAACTGCCTACTAGTCCAGCTCCAAAGGATCCGATGTTTCTGGACTCTGTTTTTTGTTTTAATATAAGTAAGAAGAAAAGAAGAAGGAGAAGGAGGAGGAGAAGGAAGAAAATGAGGAGAAGAATTTTTTAAAAGCCTGTGATAAAAGTTTGTGTTTTTGTTGGTGGTGGTTAAAACTCTGGATTTGAACCCAGAGACTTGCCTGTTCTTGCCTCCTAAATGCTGGGATTAAAGGCATGTGACATCACTCCTAGCCAAAATGTAGCTTTTAAAAGTATAAAAATTAGAAATTTCTGAATTATAAGAGGCCAACTTTAATTTCATGATATACTTGAATACATTGTATTGAAGATACAATGAATACACAAAAATAACATAATTAAAACATAACCAAGCTAAAAAGATAAATTAAAGAATCAACAAGACAAGACATACTGAGAATTCATTTCCAAAGTCTAATATTCGCCACCAAGTTCCCTTACTCTTGTTCTAGTCCCTGGTTCTCTAACTCTTGTGGCCTAAGACAGACCAGTAACTGAAGCCTTCTGTGCCTCAGTTTCCTGATCTGAAGAAAAGGAAAATAGACCTCACTGGGAGTTTTATGAAGATTAAGTAAGTACATCAACACTTTCAACACGACTTCCTTCACAGAACATACAAGATAAACTTTTCATCTGGCTTGGTTTTGGTTTCTGAGATAGTTTCATTGTGTAGAATAAGCTGACTTTAATCTGGACGCTCCTACGTTAGCCTCTCAAATGCTGCCGTTTCAGAGCCACATGCTGCTGCCTCTAATCAAGTATCTTTAAATCTTAGATAAAATAACTTTGTTAACAGAATAAGGAAGAATTAAGGGAAGACGGTAATACAGAAAAATTACTTTAAAGTCTTAGCAAAATAAACATCACTAATGCCTACTGGATTTGTGCAGGTCACTTCACAACAGATTATAAAGTTGGTCTTGTTTTCTGAGACAGGATCCCATGCATGTATCCCAGGCTAGCCCTAAACTCTATGTAGCAAAACGTGAAGTTCTCATCCTCCTGCCTCTACTGGATATGCAGCCAGGCCCAGCTTCTGTGGTACCAGTGACCTAACCCAGGGCTTTATGCATGCTGGCAGAACTCTACCAAATGAGTTACAGCCTCGGTTCTGACAGTTTTTAATAGTACTATAATGTTACATGACACATACAACTATTTGTTTATTTCTTGTGTTTTTTGAGACAGGGCCTCACTATGAAGCTCTGAATGGCTTGGAACTTGCTATATAGACCAGGCTGGCCTCAAACTTTGCAGTGCTACTTCTGCCTCACTAATGAGTGCTTGGATTATGGGCACACACCTCTCTGACAAGCTGTAAATGTGTTAATGTGTTAATGCACAGTGGAGGGAGAGTTGAGCAGCACACTGCTTGTCTGTCATGGGAAAGGCCCTGGCTTCCACCTCCAATGGAACAAACAAAACAAAGCCCACATATGGGCAGTCAGTTACCTTTTGTTTCTCAGAGTGATTGCTGGCTTGTTTGGTTGCCTCGGCTAGTAACTCTTCATACTGTTCGTGACCTTTATACTCCCGTACCCGTTTCTCATGAACCCATGCCCTCTCTGGCTGGTTGCTAAAAAATTGGACATGATATTCCCGGGCACCTGTAAGTAAAAATTCACATTAATTATGTTAGGACATAAAAATCCACATATAATTTGCCAAAGGGATCTTGAAACACAGCTTTCTCAGCATTTTTTCCATTAAAACTTGGACATTTAAAATTGCCCAAACACTCAGTAACCTCATAATTTTAATGGCTACTATAAAATCATTCCACATGATTAAAATCAGGGTAGCAAGTTTTAAGAGAAAGAAATGTGAAATTCTGTTAATCACCCCATTTATTACTTTGATTACATAATTTATTTTTTACTTGTCTCTAATATTTTTACAAACTGGAATATAAGTACACAATGTTTCCTTCCAAAACTGTACATGTTTCCTTGGACTTTTAAGAGCCAAGTACTGATGAGAACATTTTTCTAGCTATATAAACATAAGATTGTTTTAGGGGAACTGTGACCTCTATAGTACTGTCATAATAATATTGCTGATTTCTCTTTTACACTTCAGACACAAAAGCAACAGCAGATAAAATGTCTGGCATCACGACACAAACACTGCATAGAACTCCACCCAGCTACTGGGTGCTTCACCACCATACACTGGTACTTTTTTTAAAAGGATAGTTTTATGTGATATCCTTAATAAATCAGCAAAAATGATTAATTTTCCTACATTTCAGCCTTAAATCTATGCCTCTTTAATACTCCGTGCGATAAGAAAACAAGAGAAATGAATGAGACAGTTCTGCATCCTGGACAGTGAAGGCTACTGCCTTGAGGGGAGCATTAATTATGGTCATTTGGTGGCAAGATGGAATATCACAGTCACTAGAAAATGTGCCTTTCTGCTGCTATTTAGACATGAGCAGGTGGCAGGTGTCTCTCAAGAATGAACTTCTACTTCGAGGAAAACAGCATTATTTGTTATCAATAATACAGTTTGACCTTTCAGATCATTATTAGAATTCTGGGAAACCTGCCTTTGCCTCTTTGAGTCCACTAACTTCCCCAAATCAAAGAACTCCTGAAAAAGTAAGTGGTGATTTAGAAGACTATCTAGCTAGGCAACAGGTGGATCTCTTTTACTCTAAGGCCAGCATGGTCTACACAGAGTTCCAGGACAGCCACAGCTACATAGACAGACTCTGTCTCAAAAAGAAAGAAGAAGGAGGAAGAAAGGAGAAAGGAAGGAAGAAGGGAGAGGAGAAGAAAAGCTACAAACTAATGTGTCAACTTGTGAAAGATCTACATGACTCACTAAAACAAGAAATTTATTTATTCATTCATTCATTCATTCATTCATTCATGGATTGAGACAGGGTTTCTCTGTGTAGCTCTGGCTGTCCTGGAACTCACTGTGTAGCCCAGGCTGGCCTCAAACTCACAGAGATCCGCCTGCCTCTGCCTCCTGAGTGCTGGGATTAAATGTATGTGCCACCACCACCTGGCAAAGAATCATTTTTTAAAAACAAATAAACATTAAAAAAAAAAAAAAAAGATGCCAGGCAGTGGTGGTGCACACCTTTAATCCCAGCACTTGGGAGGCAGAGCCAGGCAGATCTGTGAGTTCAAGGCCAGCCTGTCTACAGAGTGAGTTCCAGGACAGGTTCCAAAACTACACAGAGAAACCCTGTCTCAAAAAACAAAAACAAACAAACAAACAAAACTAAACTAAACAAACAAACAAAACGACTAGGGATGTGGCTCAATGTCAGAGCATGTATAGGGGACCTTGGGATCAATCCCCAGCTTTTCTCACCCACAAATCTAAAAAGCAAGAGCAAAAATAAAGTAAATCCTGAAGACATGAAAACTCAAGAAGCAAACCCGTGTCTCTAAACCACTGACTAAATTTTGTATACTTCCTGTCAAAGGTGCATCGTAGAAGGAATGTTTTTATATATGAAAAATAATGCGGGGCTGAGCGATGGCTCTGTGAAGAGTCTATCCCCAGCACCCACATCAGTTGGCTCCTAACTACCTGTAACTCCAGCTCCAAGGGGAATCTTGTACCTCTAACCATGGTGGCCACCTGTACTTAGGTGCGCATACCCACACCCCAAATTTTGAAATAATTTTTTAAAAAATCTATTTTAAAGTAGAGGCTGGAAAGATGGCAAAGCAGTTAAGAGTATGTTGCTCTTGCAGAGGATTAGGGCTCTGTTTTCAGCACCACGTGGCAGCTCACAACCATCTGTATGTAACTCCATAGATGCAATACTCTTTTTCCGGCACCCTCAAGCACCAGGCACACATATGGTGCATATACATACATGTAGGCAAAACACTCATACACATAAAAAAGTAAAATGATGTAAAGCTAAAACTATGTACTTTTATAACTTAAATAAAGTTGCTAAGCCAGGTACACACCTTTGGTGCACACCTTTGATTCCAGGACTCAGGAGGCTCACGCAGGTGGATCTCTGTGAGTTCAAGGCCAGCCTGGTCTACACAGTGAGTTCCAGGATAGCCAGCCTACACAGAGAAACCCTGTCTACAAAACAAACAAATTTAAAAACTAGTAATAAATAAAAATATTGCTGGTGTTAAAGTAAGCATGGGAAGGCTGCTGGGAGGTGCGTGCCTTTAATCCCAGCACTCAGGAAGCAGAGGCTGACAAGTCTCTGTGAGTTCCTGGCTAGCCTGGTCTACATAATGAATTCCAGGCCAGTAAAGGCTGCATAATGAGAGCCTGTTACAAAAAGGGAGGAAGGGAGAGGGGAGGGAGAGAGGATGCAGAATGGAAGGGAAGAGAAAGCATGCATGAGGAATGAGGCTGAGAAATGAGAAGATGGCTCAGCAGATAAGCACACTTGCTGCATAAGCATGAGGAGCTGAGTCATATCCTCAGCCCCCTTGTAAAAAATCCAGGCAAGGCCTCCTGTGCCTGTAGCTCAGGGCTGTAGGAAATGGAGACAGGATTGGTGGGGCTTTGTGGCCATCAGATAAGCTCCAGCTTCAGAGAGAGATCCTGACTCAAAAGGAATAAGAAGGAGAGTGATTGACAGTAGGATACCCCCCGTCCTCCTCCAGCTTAGTGTGGCACAGGTAAACACGCCTACACGCACACAGAGGACAAGTGCAGGTGTGCTATGAGGCAGGGCT